>CP092882.1:28318667-28390271 GCA_030710605.1 Cordylochernes scorpioides
TCTTACATACAATCACAACCAAAAATCCCAATCCAAACAACCAATCAAATCGAATACTATTATAATCGACAGGATATATAATGGAAAAACAGCAAACCAAGATGCGAAAATAAGAACGTGACAAGGAGAGAAAACCATCGAGTCAGAACACGCCGCACCCTAGCGGAAAAAATGCAGTTACCCCCCCACACGCAAGTAAGGTCGACCCAGAACGGAACGGACCTGCCTCCCTCCAATGGGACATAGGCCACCCGCCAATTTTTCCAGGCCTACGATCGGAAGATGGACGGAGCCCTCAGCTACATGACGCGCCACCACGAGGCCACCACCCACCTTTCCGGACCCATACACCAGCACCCAAAGAAGAACAAGTGTGTGGACTGCACCATACAAACCAGCTCAACACGCGAGCGCCCGGGCAGTGCAAACAGCCCCACATCCACAACACCCCGGACAAGGCCGAGCCGGACAAGACGCCCGAGACGCCCCAGTCTTTCGCCAACTAGGTAGGAAGGCACCATCCACCTTTCGACAGCCAACTGACGATCAAGCTGCCCATCACGCATGAACTTTCACCCCCTTTTCTAATTGACACAGACGCAAGCTTGAACATAGTGCCCTATAACCTATATAAAAAGATAAAAAACAACCTCCCTCAACTAAAACTTAAAAAACAGTCCATAGACCTACAGGCCATAAACGGTCTTGTACCGACCATAGGCTAAATAAGCTTCCCCTTGACAATAGGTAAATTAACCAAAAAAGAATTTTCATGTGGTGGAAGCACCTCTACCATTTGGAATTCTCGGAATAAATACCCTCCGAAATATTAAAATAACAATAGACTTTAACCAAGGCACTATGTTCCAACTTGCCGCCCCTTTGCTCCCAACCACCTACCACTTTACTCATTTACCCAATGAATGCGCCTATTGGGAATGCCAAGCGGAGTCACAAAGGGCTCACAACGCACACAAGCCTTCCGCACATGGCACCCAATGCGCGCATCCATTGGTCAAAAACCAATTGCCAACATGCCAATCTAGTCACGCGCACGCAAACACAATTTTTTCACTAAGGCCAATTGTCTTTATTATATTTCCTCAATGTACAAGGCCACAACGGCCCAAACCATCACAAAAATGCACAAAATGGTCCATCCAACAGGACAACTCTCACACAAGCACACACGTGACCACACGTCACCACACAACTTTCACCCGCGCAAACATCGCAACAAGCGCGACACTCGCACAAAAAGGCGACAGAAACACACTCAAGCACATGCACAACCACTTACAGTACAACCACACCACTTACACGAAACATTGAAACCATTCACGCATCCAACACCCATACAATCGCAAAACATGATCTTGCGCTGTAACGCTTATAAAAGTTCATCCGGACTACGCCCGCTTGCGGACGCCACTTAACAACCTTCTCAAAAAGGATGTCACGTGGGTCTGGGATGACAAATGCCAGAAAGCGTTCACTAGCCTGAAAGAAAGCCTCACAACACACCCCACTTTACACCTTTACCAGGAAGGTCTGCCATGCCAAGTGTACACTGTAACGCCTCAACACTCGGCATCGCAGGCGTCCTCAACAGGTCCACCCTGATGGGAAGACCTACCCAGTCCAATATTTCAGCCGCTCCCTGCGTTCACACAACGGAATACTCCATCTCTGAATAAATGCCTAGCAATCGTTGAGAGTGTGGATAAATTCCGCGTCTATTTGATGGGCAGAAATTGCACCATATTCTGACCATCACGCATTGCAGTGGCTGAAAACGATCAAAAACCCGTCAGGCAGATTATTTCGATGGAGTTTACGGCTGTCGAGTTACGAGTATGAGGTTCGCTACATAAAGGAGCACAACAATATGAGGCGGACCTCCTATCCCGTAACCCGTTCTGTGGTTTCTTAGACGCCTCCCTCATTAAGAACCATCAGCCTTCCCCATCGGGAAATTCTAACTTGACCATTGATCACAATGGACTTCATACCATTTCCCGCAAAGGTGTAACCAAAATAATCATCCCAAAAACACTCACCAACAAACTACTATAATCAGTACACACCCAATACAACCACCCAGGCATATCACAAATGACGAGACTCATCTCCGCTCAGTATTATTGGCAGGGATGTCAAAAGACATTACACAGAAGGTTAAAACCTGTCCAACCTGCCAGTTGACAAAGTCCGCTGGGACCCACTTACGGGAATTAGGTCAACCGCCAGAAGCCAAAGGACCCTTTGACCTACTATCCCTCGACACCATAGCAGGGTTTGCCAAATATGGCAACGCCAAAGTATATCTCCACGTCGTAGTCGACCATTTCTCGCGCTGCACATGGACGTTCCCGTCCAAATCCACCAGCATTTTTACCTATCAACAGGTGCTCAAGCGAGTATTACAGGATGGCTCCCCGAAACGCCTTCTTACGGATAGAGCCCCTGCATCACTTCACCAAGATTTAGGAGCTTCCTGCTTAACAGGAGTATCCACCCGTTACTCACCACCAGCAATAATCCACAAGCCAACGGTCTATGTGAACGCCTAAACGCCACCCTTACAGGAAAACTTAGGCTACTACATTTGGAGAATCCTAAGATCGCATGGACCAAGTTGGTCAAACGAGTTACCACTATATACAATAATACCCCGCACTCTGTCACCGGTTTCCGCCCAACTACCTGATGTTTGGCGTTCTACCCCGGAACTTTCTGACCACACCACACCTTATCCAGACATCGACAGAGCTAGGAAGATCGCACACACGAGAACTCAAAACAAGCACCTACGAGACAAAAACGTTTATGACCAACGACACAAACAACCACGCTTCGAGTAGGCGACCTGTGTTGGTTAAAATATATCACCACCCCAACACAGGGAAACTCGCCCCGTATTTCACAGGACCATACACCATATTAGAGATCATCTCCCCAAATGTGGTCCGTATCGATAGACCCAACCAACCTCTCCAAAGAGATACTGATACAGTCCATGTGAACAAACTTAAACTATACACAGAAAAATCCGATATATAACAATACCGTAATAAGATACACCATTTGAACATAAAGATAATTACACGTTTCCATTTAAACACCTCACACCCGAATTTTTCCAACAGAGCCGTTGACAATCAAACCGACAAACAGCTAACCTTTCATTCATTTAGATCCCACCATTTTCACCAAAACCCGATTTGTACCCTTCACCAATAACAAAAAACGCGACATCGCCCATCCACAAATACATCCAATTCCAAGTCCGCCACAACCAATCGAATTACAACACGATACACAAAGCCGTCAACTCATGGAGAAACATAGGAAAAAATGTGCAGGTTTCCCATATTTCACTTAATATTTTTTATCTGTCTTCTGATTATGCCCTATAAACTCGCCCCTATTACCATAGTAATATACCTTGGACTAAATACCCAACAGCCCCAAAGGCTTTATCAATTACAGGAAGCCATCTTCCATATAGGAAGTGCCGTCTATACATTTGTCGCACTTATATTGGATATCCTAAAGGACGACTTCCAGCGAACATTCAGGACGCCCCAACCAACCTAATTAAGAAGTATCCAGCGGGCGTTGAGAACCCCGATCAATTACAGAAGGGGAGGACAGATTTATAACATCCCCCGCCAGGCCTCGCGTTTCCGGCAATAAAATTGAGGTCACCGTGTCCTCTTAGCCCGCGATACACAAAGACGTCCGCCATTTTTAACGGTCACCAAATTGCGTTTTCGCTCAACGTTGGATCCATTTCAAAACGAATTCACATCCCGATTCTTACATAAAAACACATTTAATTATATTAAAATCATTATATTAATATTATATAATAAACAAATTTAATTCTCAAAACGCATTCACAACGAGCTCACATCCCGATTCTTGCAAAAACACATTTAATTATATTAATATCATCATATTAATATTATATTAATAAACAAATTTAGCTCTCAAAACGCATTCCAAATGAATTACAACCAAAATCGATTCTTTTACCAACGTTTCCAAACAATATTACATGTCAACCACATAAAACAAGCATACAACCCTTACGACCAATACGCAAAATTCAGATCTCAAGGTCAAATACGAACAAAAACACGCACATTACCACTTAAAGGATAGGATAAGAAAAATTAGGTAGCAAAGCTTTCGAGCTCACGTTTCTTCCAAAAGGAAGAAACAACCACTTTAAAAGGGTCGAGGACTCTCCTCGATCCCTGTATTCAAAGATCCGATTCCGGTCACGCGACCTCCCGATAATGAAGTGGATATCGGGCGATTATATCTTAAATGCCATAGGGAACCGCATAAAAATCCCTAGAACGCATTAAGGCTCGAGACAAATTAACATAATACACTCGGCCTTGAGATCTTGAAAGACAATACAACCCCAAACACATTACAACATGTACAAATACAAACTTCAGGTTAACGAGATTCCCGTGTCTCCTGTACACACAATGTAAACGCACTTTTGGGAAGGATCATGTTTTCACCCACAAGTAGCACAGGGACAAAAAATCTACGAGGGCAAATTAAAAAGGCAGGATGCGCTCGTGACCTAGATACATTGGCATGTAACTTTTCATCACTAAGACATACTTTTTTTTCCTTATCCCATTCATTTACATTTTTTCTATATCAAAATTCTTAATCAAATATTTACCATTTATATAACAACCTTTTTTATTTTTTATATTTTTTCCACTCAACAAATTTTTCTCAACGAACACTCACCTTGTTTTCTAATATTTTTTTTTTTTTGGAAACTCACTTTTGTTTTCTTTTAATTTTTTTAACGAAAACTCACTGGTTTTCTTTTAATTTTATACATTTTTATTTTTATTTTTGATTTCTCAAAAGCCCTAACAGAAAAATTTCCTCGATTTTGTTTCCCCATCTCGAGCTGAATATTATGTAGGCATTATTTTTCTTTTTTTTTTTTCACTCAACAATGCACCAAAGCGCATTCACTTTGATTTCTTACAATTAAATTTTATTTTTGATTTCTCAAAAGCCCTAACAGAAAAATTCCCTCGATTTTGTTTCCCCATCTCGAGCTGAATTATGTAGGCATTTTTTTTTCCTCTCACTCAACAATGCACCAAGGCGCATTCACTTTGATTTCTTATAATTAATTTTTTTTATTTCTCTTCCTTATACTCAACAATTATTCCACCAACACCATTCTCTTTTATCTTATATGTCACATACAATACTTGTATATAGCCTCCCAGTACCCATAATTAATTTTCCCCCACAAAATTACTTTTCCCTTACAGAATTCACTTCAGGTTACCCCTTTTTGAATTCTTCACATGTAGGGGCGCATCAGTCATAATTTGTATATACCAAGATGTAATCCCACCATAGAGGTGCGTTCGGGAGTTTTACAGGGGAGCCGATGTCACCTTATTTATTTATACTTTTTATAAATGATTTAATCGGTCTCTACAATAATTCAGATTTACCGGGAATATATCTTCCAAATTATGGATATGTTCATATTCTACTATACGCAGACGATATTGTCTTGATTGGAGAATCCAAAAAAAAAAACCTTCAAATAAAAATCAATATGCTAAGAAAATATTTTGAAACAAATTTATTAACCCTGAATGAAAATAAGTCAAAAATTGTAGTTTTCAGAAACGGCGGTCGATTAGCACAAAATGAAAAATGGTTTTGGGGTGAGCGGCAACTGTCTGTTACTACGAAATATCTATACTTGGGATATCCGCTTACAAGTGAAAATTCACTAAACAAGGTAGCGTCACACTACAAGGGCATAACCCTGGCAGCAATTGGCGCTGTGTGGCAAGTTCTGGCAAAATCCAAGATGAACTCTCTAAATGTGGCAATGAGATTACTTGATTCGACGGTCTTGCCTCACATGCTATACGCCGCACCCTGCTGGGCACTCAACCAAGTAAAGGTAGTTGACCAGGTTCAGAATATTTTCCTAAGACGCTACCTAAATCTACCAAAGTATACTCCGGGCTTTATGCTAAGAATGGAGTGTGGAAGAGTATCACAGGAAGTTATTATAACTAAACAGGTCCTGAGATTTTGGGTGAGGATTATGAAAATGGAAGAGAGTAGGTTGCCCCGGGCATGTTTTTCACACCTCTGGACATTACACAGCAATCAAAGAGGTGGTTTAACCTTTGTCGAAAACCTGTCAACCATTTTAGACTCAAACGGTTTTTCGTTCCTGATGGGTTGTCCGGATTACGCTGCAATACTGACTGAAATCCCTGCTATAATTCGAATAGCAACCGAACAAAGCATCCAAAACGACATGGCGAAAATTTTAAATACTTCACATTAGAGTCACTTCAAATACCTAAAAAATTCAATAACAGCAGAACGATATTTATTCACAACTATTCCTCTAGCAATTAAAATATTTTTTGCACAACTGAGACTCCTTTGGACGATCTTCCCAGAAAATCGTTCAAAGCGCTGGAAGATTGATTTGACTCTAACTTGCGATCTGTGTAAAAACACAATCCAAGACGAAATTATGCATATAATATTTGGATGCTCTTGCTTAGAGAAACAGAGGAAAGAAATTTTGGGTGACTTACCCTGGTCTCAACCTGACTGCCAACAAATTTGCAGCTGGATGAACACACTGATGGTTGATCAGGGTCTCTCTCTCGGTTTATATAGATTCTCCAAGGCCGCAGTCAATGTCCGTTGGAAAATGATGACTCAGCCGAATGTCGTGGTTTGCTCGGAGGAGGGAAGCGAAGATTGAATGCGGCTGATTCCACGCTAGCCCTCTCAATTATATCTTAACCTTGACATATTCTAAACATTGGTACTTTAATTTCAATATTTAATCATGTACCGTTCCTTTAGCTCTGTATGTTTATTTTTTGTATATATGGTTATATTTCTTTTTGTTTGGTTTTTCTTTCTTCTCTATTACTTCTTGTATTCTAGTTTTTACTTTTGAAATATCTTCCTTTCCTAAATCCCGTAGAGGGGAATCATGTAAAGGGCTGGATGCCCCAATAAAAAGGCTTATGTGTTTGTGTGTGATGTAACCCCACCACAATATATGCTATGTATGATCCAAAAAGTTTTAATAAAAGTTAGGCCTAGCGAACTGGAGAGAACAGCCATTATCCAGGAAGTAAAGGTTATTACCCAGGAACCATAAAACTAGGTTCAAAGACCTTCTTCTTCCTGGAGGATGGATCATGAAAAAGACAATGGAGGTACCAATATCCAATCATAGTTCAGCATTAATAGCTAACATCCAACCAAAAGTCGCCACGTAGACGATTTCAACCAATGAGAGCAATAGAGAGTTAACGAGGAAAATCTCGGACTCAGGTTAGTCAGTTGGGAGCTCGCCACCACAAGGAGCAAGACGTGCTTAAGCCCTTCTCACAAAGGTAAAATATCTTTTTTTCTCCAAGCATGTGAAAGTCAAAGTGCCCCATTAGTCTCTCAAAACCTTCTCTCCCTTAATCGTGTGGTCCTATTTTTAATCCCATCCTGTGTTCCCTCTCGTTATTTCCCCTGTGAAAAAACCTACCATCTTGACCAAACGACTGCGCCATCAACCACCACAAGTCACCAACCCTAGAGTAAGTCAACAGGGTCTTACATAGCAATCAACAACCAAAAAGGGTCCCAATCCAAACAACCAATCCAAATCGAATACTATTATATATATAATTTTCAATATAGAGAATTTTCATTGAAAATATTCATTTGAGCGTGTTATTTCTATCTTTTATATTGCTTTAAAAATGTAAATATTTGCATGCAAAGGTAAATGAACCAACATTGAGGGGGCACTATCTTAAATCATAAGTGGTCAATGGTAGGGATTTTTTATATAAACGCAGGAGATTAATTCAAAGAGGAGTATGTAAGTGATTTGGCTACTGGTGAAATAGGCATTAAAGCCTTCATATACCGGGAAGTGAGGCAACAGCAGCCAATTAACTATTTTAGAGTATGGAATAATGAAAGAATGATACTATAAAGATGCCTCAACCTAGTCTCATTTAGTAAAGGAAGAATATGGATAAATTGCCACACCTTAGTTTCATATGGTTAAGGCAATGAGCATTAGAATAATGTTCGTAGAATAGTAGATTTCATATTTATTGTTGTCTGTGTCTCAAATAGAAACCAGAAGTAGCGTTTGTTAGAGAACATTTCGAATCCGATTCCGATAAATTAATTATTTGTACATAATTAACTGCTTTCATTGAGGTTTCCGCTCTAATTAGAAACATTAATCTATTCTGAGCAACGCATAAATGTGAAAGGTGTTCAAGAGTTAACTCTTTTATAAAACACCATAAATGAGCAATGCCCTTTCTAGATTGCCAGAACTGAAGAAATTATATCAGGCTACATAGACCAGTTGAATAACTTGATATAAATAAAAAATATGTTTTCGGGTAGCAGTTTTTTTTCTTCTAATTTTACCATAAAAAATTAAAAATAAGCGTTCTAGCATAATCAACATCGCTGATTGGAACAAAGAAGGACTATTGAGTTTCAGATATAAGAAAATTGCGATATACTTTTATAAAATATATTAAACCATACGCAATAGATTTCTTTTATAATGAGAAACTTATTGCTAAAGGTTTTTATATATTGCCACGTGGAAAATTAGGAAAATACAAACTTCAGGATGGCACAGCAATTTATTTAAAAAGCAAGAACAAAGTATTAATGCTTTTTTAAAAAAGATAAGCAATGAGGGAAGTTTACAGAGTAGCAAAATATAAACATCTAAAATGATACTCTGTTAATAAAATAATCGATATTTTGCTACTTAGCTTCCTCTCTATGGGAGCTATGACCCACAGCCTGCAATTATTGTAGTTACTGACAGAGATCTGACGTGCTTCTGCCAAGAATTCCATCGAAGTCTTGAAAGCTGGTGCCAAAAACCTTTTCGTTCTTTTTCTTGCATCGTCAAGAGTGGCTTTATCATCTTCTATAGGGACATCTCCTGCTTGGAAGGAAGTCTTGGCTTTTACACGGTGAAAGGATCCTAGAGCCAGTCACCGAAAATGTAGACCACAGCACCTATGGCCTCTAGGTCTTCTGGGAGATCTTCAATTTGTCTTCCTTAATTTACCCAGCATCTCCACCAAAATGGAAAATTAGAAAAGACCCACTTCAGGATGACACGGCAATTTATTTTAAGGCAAGAAAAAACTATGAATGAAAAAAATATATAAGCATTAAGGGACGTTTAGAGTGTAGGAAAATATGAAAATCAAAAATGATACTCTGTGAATAAAATAATAAATATTTTGCTACAATATTATATATTCAATCTATGTTTTTTTGGAAAATTATTTTGTGTTTGGGAGTTTTTGTTTAAAGAATTTAGACACATCAGCCGTTGTTGAATTTCTTTATTTCTCGCCATTTGGTACTTACGGCCATCTTCCTCAGGGGATATGTGTTCTGGAATTTTAGATTCTACATATAGTATATAAAATATTTAAAAGTACATGTAAAGAGAGCGTCAAATATATGTATTATACTAAGTCAAATTTGAATTGGAATATTGATAATTTCAATTATTATGAAAAAGGCATACATAAAATATGAAAAATAATTGTGTTAAACGAGAAACTTCAGGAAAAGAGTTTGTTCATGAAAAGGATATCAGAATATGCCTACCTGATCACATGTAGATAATTTTTATTGTAGATATTTCTCTCTTTTTAAGAGAGTTTATACTCAATATCCTCTATACTCTGAATATTGTATTTATAAGATTGTGATTTTAATAAAAAGTAACTCTTCTTTTGAAGCTTCTCATTTATGATTATGTTCATCAACCTGATTATGATCGTTTAAAAAATGTGAAAAAACTTGGAAGATTATTGATATATTATACCAAATTATATAGAGATGATAGTGTAATCCTTGCGTTTTGATTTAAAAATTATTTTCAAAAAATTAAATGTAATATAAGTATTTTACTTACTTGTTGAGAGTTGGTTTAGGATGGAATGAAGATTGGAGGCAGAGGGAATTATGGCAGATCAAGGAATGACTGCAGTTAGACCGGAGAAGGCGATCTAGGACAAAGACACACTTAAGTATCATGCTATAAAGGTTATGTAATTATGCAAACACAAGGATTACAAATGCAATGAATTTCTTTAACTAAAACATGATGCAATATGAAGCGAATTTTCAAGTTTGAATACATGCACACAATTCTCATCTAGAACCAAAATAAAATCAGGGCAGATATCTCTTTCTGATAATTTACAAAATTGAAAATTATATATATTTCTAATATGTCAAAATATAATAAAAAGAGGTTTTGAAAAATATTTTTTGGTTGGAAGTTTGTTGAAAAAGAATATACACTGATGGATAAACTTTCAAGAGGTTTTCTTGAATGGATTGTTAGAAATCAGTACCGAAAAAAATAACCTCTGGAAGATCCCATTCCATAGATTTAATATAACAATTACACTCAAGGGTATTTAATCAAACTTAAAAATATGACATGGACAGCTACTGTTTTCCATATAGCTTAACTGATTCTACAGTTTGTGACTGGCGTGTCAACGAGTAAGTTGCTATGCAACATTGACCAGACGTTTTCTATTGGTGAGAGTTCAGAAGAATGTGCTAGTAGGGTAGCAGCTTAACATTTTCTGTATGAAGTAAGGTCCGTAAATTTAGAAAGTTTTGACTTCAAAATTTAATTTTAATTAAAGAAACTTTGGTCGAAATATTTTGTACATCATTCATATAATTTAAAAATATATATAACCCTTCTGAAAATTTCCTTTTTACAATTCATCTAGGGATTCAGCCAATCTCTCTCTAACAAAGATCTCGATTAACCTAATATATTTTAGTTTATAACATTATATAGAACGACCTTTTATCAATCTTTATTTAACATAATGGAGCCAACAACGTCCTGACTTCTTTTATCGAAGAAAACATATGTTTTACTATTGATAATAAATTTTGTTTAGCTTTAATGGCAGAATTTTGAATAATTATATGTATCATATTAATATCAATTATGTTGTATTACACTATAATTATGATATATTGCTAAGCCTATAAATTTTTTTAGGTGTGGAAATTTTCATGGAATCATTCAAGGTAAAAGACCGATTCCATTTATTCCTTATGGCATTTTTTAAGTTGGGTCAGCTTGTTTCTGGGATATCCGTTTGAATATCATATAGAACATTTTAGTGGTCAATCACTGTACTACTGATCTCGATTCCAGCTGAAGGAGAAGCAAGGCTGACATCTCTAACCCTGAAAGAATCCCCTTTGAAGAATGATGCCTCGACAAAGGAAATGTCAAGCAGCTCTTCAAGTAATAGAATATTCCTCAAAAAGACAGAAAAGTGCAAAATTATGACTAGATGTTGAATTTCCTCAAAGATTCAAATATGTGAAATCCTCCCACTCACAGAGAGAAAAAAGGACTGAAAGTATTTTGGTCCTGAGAAAAGTCAACGAGAACTCTGAGATATGTCACGAGAGAAAGAAATGAAATCTGAGCAGACTGAATCTGTAAAGGGGAATCCACTACCAGCAGAAATAAGAAAGAACACAAGCCAAAATAAAATCCAACAAAATAGAAGAAAACCCTAAATATAAGCCAAAGGAATAGATTAATAATGCAGAATGCAAGCCCAAAGAATTTAGTTTCCCAGAAGGCCATCAGAAACTCATTTCCAAACTTTTCTATTCCCGTTATTCCCGTATTTCCTATGGCACTTTATTCAAGTTGGATCGGCTTGTTTTGTGATGGTCAGTTACAATATTATTTGAAACATTTTATGTCAATAACTACTACTGATCTTGATTCCAGCCAAGAGTAGCAAGACTGAGCGCTCTAAGCTTGAAAAGAAAATCCGTTTGAATAATGATGATCCGACTAAGGAAAAGTCAAGCAGCTCTCCAAGTCAAAAGAAGATATCTGAGAAAAAATTGAAAAATTCTGACATATTTGTACACTTTCAGGCATTTAATCTATAATTTCTGCTTTCTGGTCATATTTTCAGGTTAGAGAGTATGATAGATCCTATTATATATTATTATTTGAAAAGTCCCTCCCCATAATCTCTAAATTTAATGATAAATTTTATATTTTTCTTTACAATTTGTCTAAATAAATTCAAATATTTCGAAATATAAAATTCAATGTTGTTTTATTGTCAGAGTAGAGTTTTTTCAGAGATGTAAATTTAATCAGGCACACACGATGACGATGTTATTTCAATTTTAAATTCTGGTAATAAATCTAAACTTTATTCGATATCTTAATAAAATCAGCTAATTCAAATCAAGTGAAAAATTGCTTCTCTATATTTTTTATTGAACATTCAAGTCATTTTATTATGATCTCTAGAGCTGGATTATAAAGAATCGAGGTGAGCAATTTATAATTTTAAAAAATAGAAATAAAAAGTCAAGCGAATTGCTATTATTAAAATTCAATCATGTCCAAAAGGACAGAATATCATAATGAAAATTCAAAAAAAGAAAAACTTCAGAATCATTGGCGATTTATTGAAATTGATAAAATACAAGAGAAAATGAGGCATGTTTATACACAGAATTAAAATATATAAACATCAAAATTAATAATATGTTATATAAATTAATATTTTCCAAAATAGCTCCTTCCCTATTGAAGCTGTGACACACAGCTTGCAAATATTGTAGATACTGACATGGATCTGACGTGCTTCTGCCAAGGATTCTCTCGGAGTCTCGGAACTGTCTCTAGTAGCTTTACGTTCTTTCTCTTGCAGCGTGAAAGCGGTTTGCGGGATTTCGACTATAGGGACATTTTCCTCTTGGAAGGAAGACTTGATTTGACACGGTGGTTGAATTCTAGAGCCAGTCTCTGTAAAGGTAGATCACAGCACCCATTGTCTTAAGATCTTTTCGGCGTCTGCAGTTTGTCTTCTCTAATCTACCGAGAATCTCCACCCTTATGTAAGATAGAAAATTAGGGAAAAAAACCTTCAGGATGACACGGCAATTAATTTAAGGCAAGCACCAATTAAAATTCATAAAATACGAAAAATCAATGTGGAAGTTAACGGAGAATAAGAAAATATATAAACATCAAAATTAATAATATGCTAAAACAATAATATATACTTCGCTAAAATATGAATTTCTACTGAGATTCATTAATGAGTTAACATTCTTGTATAATAATCAAATATTTTATAGTACACTGAAAAATTAACTTGTTTTATGAAGGAATTCAAATTCTGTTACAGTGTTCTAAAAATTTACATCAATATTAATTTTATGAAATAATATTGACCTATATAGATGTGCATGTATATAAAGAATATTATTAGGCCAAGGATATTTTCTCTATATATTTTGATTCATATTGAAGAAAAGCTTATCTCTTTACCTAATTTTAAAGAAAATTTTCTGTATCATGCAACCTCTAGAATATTTTGAATATTTAGAATCAACTAATTATTCAAATACATCTGACTAAATCAAAAAACTAAACTATGGACAATCCAATATCAACAGAAGGTAAATTCAAACAAAAAAACAATTGAATTTCAATAATCCAGAACCAATACAATAGAAATTCAAACTAGAAAGATATCAGGAAAATGTACACAAATCCAAAATATGTTGAATAGCAATCTAAAAAAGAGAAATTGCAGGAAGCCTCAATAGATTTACATAAGAAGAAATTGATGAAATTACAGTCTCTAATATAAAACATTATTTTATTAATATTTCAGATATATTCCTAAATCTAGAATTCACTAAGAAGTATCTGTCAATAATTAAATTGATTAGACTCGCACAACAAAAAGCAAAGTTCTATCATAAGTGTACATTCGACAAAGAGAATCTTTGACACCAAGAGAATCGGTAATTTTTTTTTATCTTTGAATGACCAAAAAAATACAAATATCAAAATTTAACTTCTGAATATACATTTTTTCATAAATTCATTTTTAATATGCAAATAACCATATATCTTTATAATTAATTCTGTTTCATTGTTGTTTGTCAGAAATATAAATTCAATAGGACAGAAATATATTCTATTTAATATTAAAAACTATTCTGTAGTAGAACTATTTCTAAATGTATATATTTTAATAAAAATTTTAAAATTCAAAATTAATCTAAGTAGGAACAATAATTTTTTAAGCTGCAAATGTGACGGTGTTTTGACCCACCGCCAAGTTTGAACGGCCTTTCAACCACCACCAGCCTGCCGGAGGTGACGCCAAGTCGGCGCGCATGCGCGGCGGCGGGGAGGTGGTAAGCACGGGCGAGGGTACGTTGGTAATCGACGGCCACCACGAGCAGACATTCTTTCCAATCCATCCATTTGAATCAAACATTTTTCAACTCTTGTTTACTAAATATTTAATTTGTAACATTTTATTTATATTTATATTTTATCCTTAATAAATTAAAATACCACGAATGAATAATTGAATAATTTTTTCAAAATCAAACGAACCACCTCACTAAAATAGCATTTGATATTCCGGTTTAAAATTGTGAACTATTTATTGCTCCAAAGACACACCTCGAAAGAAAGACTATATAAAATTATATTATTTATGAAGTCTCTTCTATAATATATAGCGCTATGAGAAATATAAAATAATTGAATAACCTGCATTCTTTCAAAATATAATAATTTGAAGAATCGCATTGATATATTGTGATAATAGAAATCTTATATAAATACATGTATATACTTGTATATAAAACAACTAATAAAATAAAGATTGCTACTCCCTCGAAATCTACAATAAAAGATCGCTATCTATATACCATATCATCAAACTAGAGGGCTTGGATTGGTGATAATGTCACAACACCAGCTTGAAAACAGTTAATGTTAAAATAATTATAAAACAGGTTAAATGTACTCACTTTATAAATGTAGGGATGAGGTGGTGAAATAGAGACTATATCAGAGTGAAGGTAGAAGAAGAAATGACAGGGCAGTCAGTCCGCAGTAGGCGGTACAGAACTCAGTGACATGCGCAGAACCCTAACGTTCTAGAGTAAAAGGGGGTAGAGCCTCGCCCCCGACGTCACGGCGCAAATTGACGCCATGTTCCAATCGTTCAGCATTGCTCACATTCGCCCCCTCCTTTGATACCAACGCCTACCTTGTTGCAATGGCCTATTATCCTCCATTGTTCTTTCCACTATATTTCGCAATACTCTTTCCACTTCATTTTCTGTAATGTTTATTAATAAATATAATTATCACATTTGAGAATAGAGCAATCCATGGATAGATCTTCAATTTAAAAGGCATATATTGGATCGAAATATAATTTGTTCACAAAAAATACTATTGTTAGCCTACAATAGTGCTCAACTAAAAAAATGTAGGTTCTTTTAAATAAAAACTAGGGGTTAACACTTTATTACAAATGGTCTAATATAAAAAAAATGTATCTGGGATAGTATCTAAACTCGCACATCTGAAGTATCTCACTCGTCAAAGCTCATTATAATTCATGGAAATTCAATTGGTAACGCTAGAAGAGGTTCTCTACCACGGTTACGCCAATTATAATAACGCGTAGCATTGAATCGGCACAGTCAACGCACGTTCAGGGTGACACCGATTTAGAGTTTGCATCCTGGCACATTGTTGTATATTTTCATTTTTACTAATATAAATTCATATAGATACTACTAATTCTTGTTTTTTAAGTAAACAAACTGCCTTGTATTCATTTGCTTGTATATAGGTTTGTATATAAGCCCTTTCCTTATTCTTCACCCTATTCGATACATTATATATATCATTTCTGATTATTGTTACTAATATTCTCATATTCATGTTTATCCCTATTCTATTTGATTTATTATTTTTGACACCAAAACGTCAAAAAAATAAGTTTCTGTTGTTGTAAAAAAGGTTCTCGAAAAAGATCATCTAAACATTGTTGTATTTTATATGAAAAAGGTTTTATCTAATAAATTGATATGATGCCGATCGAGAAATGATGGAGAAAAACGAGGCTCATTACTGAAAAAGGTTTCTCCAAAATTAGTACACATGCATTGAAGCCCCTTTCAAATTTGTGAATTCATTGTTTGTATCAAAGAGAGAATTTCAAAAGGAAGAATCCGAAAGTTTAGGTAAATTTGAAATATTTTACAGTAATTTAATATATCGAATTTTAGGAAAAAGGATGTATATCAAGGAAATTTATTCAAATTTTCTATACGCTGGTAAACCCCACCTATTGATATTGAGAAACTAAGGTTTTGATATATATATAAAACAATTATTGGTATCAAATAAATTATAAACTAGTATTTGTACTCACTGATAAATGTAGCGATGACCTGATGACAGAGATAGCTATGTCAGAGTGGGGTAGAAGAAGAAATCACAGGGTAGTCTGTCTCAGTGGGCGGTGTCGAGATATCAAGTGTCATGCGCAGAACTCTAACGTTCTAGAGTATGAAGAGGCGGTGTCTTGCGCCTTACGTCATTGCGCAGTATTGACGTCATTGTCGCGATCGTTCGCCATTGGTGACATCTTCCCCTCCTTTTCAACTCCACATTGTTGCTATGGCCCATTTCACTCATTGTTCTTTAAAATATAATTTACACTCTTCGTCTATTTCTATCTCAATATATTTATCTATAAAACATTAATTGTTAATATTGGGCATATCACATTCAAATATTCATTTGAAAGTGTTATTCTATATTTTTATAATGCTTTGAAAATGTAAATGTCTGCAGGTAAAGGCAAGTGAACCAACATTGAGGGCGGTCTTTCAAATCATAAGTGGTCAATGATACGATGTTTTATTTAAACATACATTGATGTGTTATAATACCTTTAAAAAGGTTGCGTTCAGTCAACTGAAATATTGGTAGAATAAATTATATTTTGATACAATGTATGCCTCTTTAATTAAAGATCATCACTATTTCGGATTTTATTTTTTTCGATAAACCATACTTTACACTATTCCAAAATGTATATAAGGGTATTTATGAGCTATCGCCTGTATGAAGGAAAGTGAGGGAACCCTTCTTAGAGAAAACACACTTAAACATCTCATATTATAAATTGGAACCACCTTCACACCACAATTAAATTATTTCCAAGCTCTTGTAACTTAATACAATAATTAAAAAGATAATCCTTTATTTGTTCACATATTCAATCGACACAAAATTATTTTATCTGATGAATATTGGGTAAATTCATCTTAGAAAACCTTACCTCTGAAATGCCTTATACATATTGTGTATTTAGAGATTGGTGAATCTAAATTCCAGGAGAAAAAGAAGATCAATTATATATTAGTAATATAATAGACAATTTCGTTCAGAGTACAAGTTTGATATAAAATAAATAATAAGGATTGGATGTCTTGACAAATACATCAGGTGCTTTAGGAGTGATCCTTCATTTCTTACATCATTATATTTCAGAAACAGCATTGACCTTACACACACAAAAACGGATCGTTCAAATTATGTGGTTTTTATTTTTGAATATCAGTTTGTGCCCTAAATATTTAAAGGCTTTTACCAAACTTATTCATTTTGTGGTTTACCTTTTAATTTCAAAGGTTTTTCTTGTTTAAATCAATGAATTGTGGAATTTCAAATCGTTCATATTGTGCAGAAAAGGTAATATTTTAAAAGTAATTATCGAGGATAAATAATTTTATCCTTATCAAATTATGCTATAACAAAAAGTCAACATGATGAGATAGATGATATACTTCCGGCCTACGATCGGAAGATGGACGGAGCCCTCAACTACCTGACGCCCCACCACGAGGAGCCACCACCCACCTTTCCGGACCCATACACCAGCACCCAAAGAAGAAAAAGTGTGTGGACTGCACCATACAAACCAGCTCAACACGCGAGCGCGCGTGCAGTGAAAACAGCCCCACATCCACAACACCCCGCACCAGGCCGAGCCGGACAAGACGCCCGAGACGCCCCAGTCTTTCGCCAACCAGGTAGGAAGGCACCACCCACCTTTCGTCAGCAACTGACGATCAAGCTGCCCATCACGCAAGAACTTTACCCCTTTTCTAATTGACACAGCGCAAGCTTGAACATAGTGCCCTATAACTTATTATAAAAAAATAAAAAAAACAACCTCTCAACTAAAACTTAAAAAACAGTCCATAGACCTACAGGCCATAAACGGTCTTATACCAACCAATAGGCCAAATACCCTCCCTTTGACATAGATAAATTAACCAAAAAGGAGAATTTTCATGTGGTGGAAGCACCTCTACATTTGAATTCTCGGATAAATACCCCCGAAATTTAAAATAAAATAGACTTTAACCAAGGCACTATGTTCCAACTGCCGCCCCTTTGCTCCCAACCACTACCACTTTACTCATTTTACCCAATGAATGCGCCTATTGGGAATGCCAAGAGGAGTCACAAAGGCTCACAACGCACAAAAGCCTTCCGCACATGGCACCCAATGCGCGCATCCATTGGTCAAAAACCAATTTGCCAACATCCAATCTAGTCACCGCGCACTCACAACACAATTTTTTCACTGAGGCCAATTGCCTTTATTATATGGCCTCAATGCACAAGCCACAACGCCCAAACCCATCACAAAATGCACAAAATCCTTCATCCAACAGGACAACTTTCACTAACACACATGTGACCACACGTCACCACACAACTTTCACCCCGCGCAAACATCGCAACTAACGCGACACTCGCACAAAAAGGCGACAGAAACACACCAAGGAAATTATATTAGATAGTAAAGGGACTAAACACAAAGCACATGCACAACCACTACCAGTGCAACCACACCACTTACACGAAACATAAAACCATTCACGCCATGCAACAACCATACAATCGCAAAACGTTGCGATCTTTCTTAAGCGCTGTGAACGCTTATAAGAAGTTCATCCCGGACTACGCCCGCTTGCGGACGCCACTTAACAACCTTCTCAAAAAGGATGTCACGTGGTCTGGGATGACAAATGCCAGAAAGCGTTCACTAGCCTGTATGAAAGCCTCACAACACACCCCACTGTACACCTTTACCAGGAAGGTCTGCCATGCCAAATGTACTGTAACGCCTCAACACTCGGCATCGCAGGCGTCCTCAAACAGGTCCACCCTGATGGGAAGATCTACCCAGTCCAATATTTCAGCCGCTTCCTGCGTTCACACGAACGGAATTACTCCATCACTGAATTAGAATGCCTAGCAATCGTTGAGATGTGGATAAATTCCGCGTATATTTGATGGGCAGAAATTTCACCATATGTTCTGACCATCACGCATTGCAGTGGCTGAAAACGATCAAAAACCCGTCAGGCAGATTATTTCGATGGAGTTTACGGCTGTCGAGTTACGAGTATGAGGTTCTTTTTAAACATGGAAACTTCCTCCTTGGATTATAAATACTATAGAATAAAGCGATAGGAGAAAATAATTTTTAATAATCGACTACACGAGCTTTCGGCAGTCACGCCCTTCAACTGGTAATGATACATGATGGCAATAGGCCTTAAATAGGATTCCGTTTTTTAAGATATATTTCCATATGAAAAAATAATATAGGACGGCTAAAAAACAATTTAGTTAAAAAATATTTGCAAATCTAAGCTATTGTATAATATATTTATGTAACTATGCTAATCCTGTGATGCCGGTTGACAAATAAATGGTAGGTTTGTAATTGGCTAAAACATGTGACTATATAATGAAGAGAGACTAGTATTAGGATATGCCCGAAAGCTCGTGTAGTCGAGTATTAAAAATTATTTTCTCCTATCGCTTTATTCTATAGTATGAGTATGAGGTTCACTACATAAAAGGAGCACAACAATATGAGGCGGACCTCCTATCCCGTAACCCGTTCTGTGGTTTCTTAGACGCCTCCCTCATTAAGAACCATCAGCCTTCCCCATCGGGAAATTCTAACTTGACCATTGATCACAATGGACTTCATACCATTTCCCGCAAAGGTGTAACCAAAATAATCATCCCAAAAACACTCACCAACAAACTACTATAATCAGTACACACCCAATACAACCACCCAGGCATATCACAAATGACGAGACTCATCTCCGCTCAGTATTATTGGCAGGGCATGTCAAAAACATTACACAGAAGGTTAAAACCTGTCCAACCTGCCAGTTGACAAAGCGTCCGCTGGGACCCACTTACGGGAATTAGGTCAACCGCCAGAAGCCAAAGGACCCTTTGACCTACTATCCCTCGACACCATAGCAGGGTTTGCCAAATATGGCAACGCCAAAGTATACCTCCACGTCGTAGTTGACCATTTCTCGCGCTACACATGGACGTTCCCGTCCAAATCCACCAGCATTTTTACCTATCAACAGGTGCTCAAGCGAGTATTACAGGATGGCTCCCCGAAACGCCTTCACATCCCCGCATCACTTCGCCAAGATTTAGGAGCTTCCTGCTTAACAGGAGTATCCACCCGTTACTCACCACCAGCAATAATCCACAAGCCAACGGTCTATGTGAACGCCTAAACGCCACCCTTACAGGAAAACTTAGGCTACTACATTTGGAGAATCCTAAGATCGCATGGACCAAGTTGGTCAAACGAGTTACCACTATATACAATAATACCCCACTCTGTCACCGGTTTCCCGCCCAACTACCTGATGTTTGGCGTTCTACCTCCGGAACTTTCTGACCACACCACACCTTATCCAGACATCGACAGAGCTAGGAAGATCGCACACACGAGAACTCAAAACAAGCACCTACGAGACAAAAACGTTTATGACCAACGACACAAACAACCACGCTTCGAGATAGGCGACCTAGTGTTGGTTAAAATATATCACCACCCCAACACAGGGAAACTCGCCCCGTATTTCACAGGACCATACACCATATTAGAGATCATCTCCCCAAATGTGGTCCGTATCGATAGACCCAACCAACCTCTCCAAAGAGATACTGATACAGTCCATGTGAACAAACTTAAACTATACACAGAAAACATCCGATATATAACACCACCCGTAATCAAGATACACCATTTGAAACATAAAGATAATTACACGTTTCCATTTAAACACCTCACACCCGAAATTTTTCCAACAGGAGCCGTTGACAATCAAACCGACAAACAGCGAACCTTTCATTCATTTAGATCCCACCATTTTCACCAAAACCCGATTTGTACCCTTCACCAATAACAAAAAACGCGACATCGCCCATCCACAAATACATCCAATTCCAAGTCCGCCACAACCAATCGAATTACAACACGATACACAAAGCCGTCAACTCATGGAGAAGACATAGGAAAAAATGTGCAGGTTTCCCATATTTCACTTAATATTTTTTATCTGTCTTCTGATTATGCCCTATAAACTCGCCCCATTTACCATAGTAATCTACCTTGGACTATATACCCAACAGCCCCAAAGGCTTTACCAATTACAGGAAGCCATCTTCCATATAGGAAGTGCCGTCTATACATTTGTCGCACTTATATTGGATATCCTAAGGACGACTTCCAGCGAACATTCAGGACGCCCCAACCAACCTAATTAAGAAGTGTCCAGCGGGCGTTGAGAACCCCCGATCAATTACAGAAGGGAGGACAGATTTAGAACATCCCCCGCCTGGCCTCGCGTTTCCGGCAATAAAATTGAGGTCACCGTGTCCTCTTAGCCCGCGATACACAAAGAGTCCGCCATTTTAACGGTCACCAAATTGCGTTTTCGCTCAACGTTGGATCCATTTCAAAACGAGTTCACATCCCGATTCTTACACAAACACATTTAATTATATTAATATATTATAATAAACAAATTTAATTCTCAAAACGCATTCACAACGAGCTCACATCCCGATTCTTACAAAAACACATTTAATTATATTAATATCATCATATTAATATTATATTAATAAAAAAAATTTAACTCAAAACGCATTCCAAATGAATTACAACCAAAATCGATTTTTACCAACTTTCCAAACAATATTACATGTCACCCATAAAACAAGCATACAACCCTCACGACCAATACGCAAAATTCAGATCTCAAGGTCAAATACGAACAAAAACACGCACATTACCACTTAAAGGATATAAGAAAAATTAGGTAGCAAAGCTTTCGAGCTTACGTTTCTTCCAAAAGGAAGAAACAACCACTTTAAAAGGGTCGAGGACTCTCCTCGAACCCTGTATTCAAAGATCCGATTCCGGTCACGACCTCCCGATAACGAAGTGGATATCGGGCGAGCATATCTTAAGTGCCCTAGGAAACCGCATAAAAATCCCTAGAACGCATTAAGGCTCAGGACAAATTAACATAATACACTCGGCCTTGAGATCTTGAAAGACAATACAACCCCAAACACATTACAACATATACAAATACAAACTTCAGGTTAACGAGATTCCCGTGTCTCCTGTACACACAATGTAAACGCACTTTTGGGAAGGATCATGTTTTCACCCACAAGTCGCACAGGGACAAAAATCTACGAGGGCAAATTAAAAAGGGCAGGATGCTCCGCGTGACCTAGATACATTGGCATGTAACTTTTTATCACTAAGACATACTTTTTTTCCTTATCCCATTCATTTACTTTTTTTATTTGAAATCAAAATTCTTAATCAAATTTACCATTTATTAAAAACTTTTTTATTTTTTTTTATTTTTTCCACTCAACAAATTTTTCTCAACGAAAACTCACCTTGTTTTCTAATAATATTTTTTTTTCGAAAACTCACTTTTGTTTTCTTTTATTTTTTTTTAACGAAAACTCACTTTTGATTTCTTTTAATTTTTTAATGAAAACTCACTGGTTTTCTTTTAATTTTTATATATTTTTATTTTTATTTTTGATTCTCAAAAGCCCTAACAGAAAATTTCCCTCGATTTTGTTTCCCCATCTCGAGCTGAATATTATGTAGGCATTCTTTTTCTTTTCTTTTTTTCACTCAACAATGCACCAAAGCGCATTCACTTGATTTCTTACAATTAAATTTTATTTTTGATTTCTCAAAAGCCCTAACAGAAAAATTCCCTCGATTTTGTTTCCCCATCTCGAGCTGAATATTATGTAGGCCTTCTTTTTCTTTTTCTTTTTTCACTCAACAATGCACCAAAGCGCATTCACTTTGATTTCTTACAATTAAATTTTATTTTTGATTTCTCAAAAGCCCTAACAGAAAAATTCCCTCGATTTTGTTTCCCCATCTCGAGCTGAATTATGTAGACATTTTTTTTTCTCTCACTCAACAATGCACCAAAGCGCATTCTCTCTCTCACTTTGATTTCTTATAATTAAATTTTATTTTGATTTCTCTTCCTTATACTCAACAATTATTTCACCAACACCATTCTCTTTTCTGTCACATACAATACTTGTATATAGCCTCCCAGTACCCATAATTAATTTTTCCCCACAAAATTACTTTTGCCTTACAGAATTCACTTCAGGCTACCCCTTTTTGAATTCTTCACATGTAGGGGGCGCATCTGTCATGATTTGTATATACCAAGATGTAACCCCACCACAATATATGCAAAATATGATCCAAAAAGTTTTAATAAAAGTTAGGCCTAGCGAACTGGATAGAACAGCCATTACCAGGATTTCATTATCCTGGAAGTAAAGGTTATTACCCCGGAACCAAAAATCTAGGTTCAAAGACCTTCTTCTTCCTGGTGGATGGATCATGAAAAAGACAATGGAGGTACCAATATCCAATCAGAGTTCAGCATGAATAGCTAACATCCAACCAAAAGTCGCCACGTAGACGATTTCAACCAATGAGAGCAATAGAGAGTTAACGAGGAAAATCTCGGACTCAGGTTAGTCAGTTGGGAGCTCGCCACCACAAGGAGCAAGACGTGCTTAAGCCCTTCTCACAAAGGTAAAATATCTTCTTTTTCTCCGAGCATGTGAAAGTCAAAGTGCCCCATTAGTCTCTCAAAACCTTCTCTCCCTTAATCGCGTGGTCCTATTTTAATCCCATCCTGTGTTCCCTCTCATTATTTCCCCTGTGAAAAAACCTACCATCTCGACCAAACGACTGCGCCATCAACCACCACAAGTCACCAACCCTAGAGTAAGTCAACAGGGTCTTACATAGCAATCAACAACCAAAAAGGGTCCCAATCCAAACAACCAATCCACATCGAATATATATACTATTATATATATAATTTTCAATATAGAGAATTTTTATTGAAAATATTCATTTGAGTGTGTTATTTCTATCTTTTATATTGCTTAAAAAATGTAAATATTTGCATGCAAAGGTAAATGAACCAACATTGAGGGGGCACTCTTTTAAATCATAAGTGGTCAATGGTTGGGTTTTTTATTTAAACGCAGGAGATCAATTCAAAGAGGAGTATGAAAGTGATTTGGCTACTAATGAAATCGGCATTAAAGCCTTCATATAACGAGAAGTAAGGCAACAGCAGCCAAATAACTATTTGAGAGTATGGAATAATGTAAGAATGATACTATAAAGATGCCTCAACCTAGTCTCATTTAGTAAAGGAAGAATACGGATAAATTGCCACACCCTAGTTTCATATGGTTAAGGCAATAAGCATGGTTGACTGTATATGGAATAGAAACCAGAAGTAGCGTTTGTTAGATAGCATTTTAAATCCTATTTCGAAAAATGAATTATTTTTACATAATTAACTACTTTCGTTGAGGCTTCCGCTCTAATTAGAGATATTAATCAATTCTGAGCAACGCATAAATGTGAAAGGTGTTCAAGAGTTAGCTCTTTTATAAAACAGCATTAACTAAGCAATGCCCTTTCTAGATTGTTAGAACAGAAGAAATTGTATCAGAATACATAGACATGTTGAATAACTTGATATAAATTTAAAAAATGCTTTCGGGTAGCAGTTTTTTCTTAATTTTCACAATAAAAACATTAAAAATAAGCGTTCTAGTATGATCAACATCACTTTTTGAAACAAACAAGTACTATTGAGTTTCAGATATAGAAAATTGCGATATACTTATATAAAATATCTTAAACCATACGCAATAGAATTCTTTACTAATAAAGAAACTTATTATTAAAGGTTTTAAGATATTCCTACGTGTAAAATAGGAAAATACAAACTTCAGGATGACAACAATTTTTTACAAAAGCAAGACAAAGTAATAATGATTTTAAAAATAGATAAGCAATGAGGGAAGTTCACAGAGTAGCAAAATATAAACATCTAAAATGATACTCTGTTGATAAAATAATCGATATTTTGCTACATAGCTTCCTCTCTATGGGAGCTGTGACCCACAACTTACAACTATTGTAGTTACTGACATGGATCTGACATGCTTCTGCATAGGATTCGATCAAGTCGTGAACTGTATCTCTAGCACCTTTGCGTCCTTTTTCTATCGGCATAAAGAGGCGGCTTTGTCATCGAATCGTCTATAAGATAATCGTCATCTTGGAGGGAAATCTTGGCTTTGGACACGGCGGAGGAATCATGAAGTCAGTCTCTGAAAATGTAGATCACAGTACCCATTGCCTCTAAATCTTCTCAAGCGATCTTCAGTTTGTCTTCCTTAATTTCCTCCAGCAAAATGCCACGTGGAATATTTGGAAAGACAAACTTCAGGATGACACAGCAATCTAACTGAGGGCTAGAACAAATTTAAAATAATTTTATAAAATTATAAGCAATGAGGGACGTTTAGAGAGTAGCAAAATATAAACATGAAAAATGATACTCTGTTAATATATCAATACATAATTTGGTGCATAGCTCCTTCTCTATGGGAAGTTGATCCACAGCTGGCAATTAATGTAGTTACTGACATTGATCTGACATGCTTCTGCCAAGGATTCCATCGAAGTCTTGGAAGTCTGGTCCCAAGTACCTTTGCGTTATTTTTCTTGCATCGTGAACAGCGGCTTTATCGTCGTCTATAGGGACATCTCCCTCGTGGAAGGAAGTCTTGGGCTTTGAGACTGTGGTACGATCCTTGAGCCAGTCACCGAAAAATGTAGTCCACAGCACCCATGGCCTCTAGGTCTTCTGGCGATCTTCAATTTGTCTTCCTTAATTTACCCAGCATCTCACCAAAATGGAAAATTAGAAAAGACACACTTCAGGATGACACGGGCAATTTATTTTAAGGCAAGAACAACTATTATGAAAAAAGAAACAATGAAGGAAGTATACAGAGTATCAATATATAAAAATAAAAAATGATACTCTTGTAATAAAATAATAATTATTTTGCTACAATATCATATATTCAATTATGATTTTTGGAAAATTATTTTTGTGTTTGGGAGTTTTTTGTTTAAAAGAATCTAGACACATCAGCCTTTGTTGAATTCTTTATTTCTCGCCTTTGGTACTTACGGCATCGTCCTCAGGGGATATTTGATCTGGGGGGGGAATTTTATATTCTACATATATTTTATAAAATATTTAAAATTCATGCAAAGAGAGCGTCAAATATATGTATTAAACAGAGTTATATTTGATTTGAAATATTGATAATTTAATTATTATGAAAAAGCCATACATTAAAATATGAAAAATAATTGTGTTAAACGAGAAACTTCAGGAAAAGAGTTTGTTCATGAAAAGGATATCAGAATATGCCTACCTGATCACATGGAAATAACTTTTTATTGTAGATATTTCTCTCTTTTTAAGAGAGTTTATACTCAATATCCTCTATACTCTGAATATTGTATTTATAAGTATGTGATTTTATTAAAAAGGAACTCTTCTTTTGAAGCTTCTCATTTATCACTATGTTCATCAACTTGATTATGATCGTTTAAAAAAATGTGAATAAACTTGGAGGATTCTTGATATATTATACTAAATTATATAGAGATGATAGTGTAATCCTTGCGTTTTGATTTAAAAAATGATTTTTCAAAAAATTAAATGTAGAATAAGTATTCTACTCACTTGTTGAGGGTTGGTTTAGGATGGCAATGAAGCTTGGAGGCAGAGGGAATGATGGCAGATCAAGGAATGACAGCAGTTAGACCGGAGAAGGCGATCTAGGACTAAGACACACTTAAGTATCATGCTATAAAAGTTATGTAATTATGCAAACACAAGGATTACAAATGCAATGAATTTCTTTAACTAAAACATGATGCAATATAAAGCGTATTTTCAAGTTTGAATACATACACACAATTATCCTCTAGAACCAAAATAAAATCAGGGCAGATATCTCTTTCTGATAATTTACAAAATTAAAAATTATATATATATTTAATATGTCAAAATATAATAAAAAGAGGTTTGTGAAAAATATATTTTGGTTGGAAATTTGTTGAAAAAGAATATACACTGGAATAACGTTCAAGTGGTTTGCCTGAATGGATTGTTAGAAATCAGTACCGAGAAAAGTGACCTCTGGAAGATCCCATTCCATAGATTCAATATAGCAATTACACTCCAGGGTATTCAATCAAACTTAAAAAATATGGCATGGACAGCTACTGTTTTCCATATGGCTTCAACTGGAATCTACAGTTTGTAACTGGCGTGGTGTCAACGAGTAAGTTGCTATGCAACCATTGACCAGGCGTTCTCTATTCGTGAGAGTTCAGAAGAATGTTCTAGCAGGGAAGCAGCTTAACATTTTCTGTATGAGGTAAGGTCCGTAAATTTAGAAAGTTTTTACATCTAAAATTTAATTTTAATTAAAGAAACTTTGGTCGAAATATTTTGTTCATTTATACATATTGTAATGTTCCTCTCTTCGATTAAATAAATAAATATGCTTTATTAAATTAATAAACTAATTTTTATTATATATATATTTTTAATGTCAAACGTACACTTTTTAAATAGATTCATAACAACAACAATAATTACAGTGCTGCCAAATCCAAACAATCAAAATAAATAAATTAATTAAACAGAGTATATTATAATATTATTATAAGGTATATTACAACTCCCCGACTTCAAGGCGACTTCATTCCCTCCTGGATGTCGATGCAGATAAGGTTGGATATTGGAGATGTGAGCCGTTCTTGGAGTTTTATCATCAGACTCATATTCAACATATTTGGGGTGGCCATCCATTTTGGTTACCCTTGTCACTCGATGCGGACCAGATAGCTTCCATTCCTTTCCAACCTTCTGATGTCTTACCAAAATATAATCGTCGATATTCATCTCTGGTGGCAGGGCCTTCTTACGACTGTTAAAATAAAACTTTGTTCTTTGTCGGTAGAGGTTTTGCTCAATTTGACTTTTTTCTGTTTCATAAAGGGGACAGTGAAGATTAAGCTCTTTATCGGCAGGTAAAACAGGGGAAGTTTTTGTAAGTTTGAATAAAGGGGAGCAACCCAGATAGGAGTTGTAGGATCTATTATGGTAGCGTACTGCCGCTTCTAAGGCATTTTTCCATCCACCCTTGAAGTGAGGATAGCACGAGAGAAAGGTCTTTATATCTCGTATAGCTCGTTCCGCTAAACCATTTCTGCAGGGTGATAAGGAGAAGTAGTTATTAATCGGATGTCTTTGGAGGTTGCCCACCTAGGGAATTCTCCATACACAAATTGATCGGAGACTATAGTTCTCACTGATTTCAGATCCTCATGTTCGTTGAAATATTTTATTAGAGCACGGCCATGTTGTTTCATTGCCTTTGCTTGAACTACCCTAGTAGCCTCGTCAATAAGTAGTAAAAATGTTGAATTCTTATCCTTGATGTTAGAAGGAGCCTCGGCGAAATCTACATGCACAGTATGGAAAGGTACCCTTGATTGATGGGGCAAACTCATCTTTGAAGGACGGCTCTTATACTTGAACTTGACCCTTTGACAGATAGGACAAGAAGATACATATTTCCTTATGTCATTCTTCATACCAGGCCAAACAAAGCGTTGCTTCATTTTATAATATGTCCTCCAAAACCCCGAATGTCCTCCTGATAAGGGATCATCATGGTACATAGATAAAATTGAAGTTCGATGTTCGTGAGGGGACAAAATATTTCCCGTGATCTTCTAATTTTAAAGGAATACTCTGATGTTTAACAAACAGTACGGTTTGATCGCTGGAATTTGGTGTTTCTACAGCCAATCTAGACAGCGCGTCGGCATCGCTGAGCTCCCTGCCAGAACGGTGGTTCACTCTCATTTCGAATGAACTCAGAACAGATGCCACCTCGCAAGTCGATCCCGGAGATGGCCACAGGAAAAGTAGCTGTGTCAATGCGCGATGATCCGTGTGGACAACAAAAGACTTGCCTTCCAAATACCATCTGAAGTGTTTGACAGCCTTCAACACAGCAAGGCATTCTTTTTCGGTGATGGAATAATTTTGTTCAGCCTTGGAAAATGTATATGAATAATAACTAATCACTCTGAGTTGAAGTGATTTCCTTTTATTCACGTCTCTCTGGTATAGAATAGCCCCTGTTCCATAATATGAAGCATCTGTTGACATTTCATAAGGCAATGACTCATCCGGGATTGCCAGTATTGGTTTTGACGTGATGATATCAATAAGTTTTAAAATAGGCCTCTTCACATTTATCAGACCACATAAAACTAGAATCTTTTTCTTCAGGTTGTCCAACGGTCGAACTATCGTGGCATAGTTTGGTATATAGGCCCGAAAATGACCTGTAAATCCAGTAAAAACATTGTAGTGACTTAAGATTATATGGGCGTTTCATGAGTTTAGCCTTTCGATTACTTCCTCCTTCATTTGCTTCGAGTTACCGTTGATAATTCTACCTAAAAGTTCCACCTCAGATACACAAATTTGGCACTTGCCCAAGTTCACTGTCATATTATATTTATATATATATATTGCGTATGATATTGTTTTTTACAGCACAATACAACAATGTTGGCAAGTTATATTGATTCAGTCTATTGAGAACTTTGTAGGTGAGGGAAGCACATTCTTCAAGGGTTGGGGCGCCACAACAAATGTCGTCAATGTAAACAACCACTCTGAGTTCCAATAAATCAGCCAACATCTCGCTCATAACCCTTTGAAATCTAGGAGGTGAATTTTTCCGACCCGAACGTAGTCTCTTAAACTCATAAAGTCCATCAGGTGTTACAAAAGCAGAGAACTTTCTCGTGGCTTTAGTTAGACCGACTTGCCAAAACCCATCCTTCAAATCAATTTTTGTAAAGTATCGACAACCCCCCAAATTTATTAATGATTGAGGTCGATTCTAGGAAAAGGAAAAGGCTCCAAAAAAGTCTCTTTATTCAACTGTCGATAGTCAATACAGAGCCGGTAGGACGAGTCCGTTTTAGGAACTAGAATACAAGGTGATGCGTACTCAGAAGTACGAAGGAGTAATAATATCCCCATCTAGCATCTCCTTGATTTTTCCAGCAGTCCATGCTCTCTTGTGATCTGACATAGGGTAAGGTTTACACGCCACGATGTTATTATTGGGCTTCAATAGAAAGTCGATCTCGTGCAATGGTGATTCCTTTTTGGAGACATTGCAAAGCTTGGGGAATATAGTGATCAGGTCATCACTGGTAAAAATAACTTCTTTTGACCGCAAAGACAAGCACTTAATCTCATCAGTCCCAAAGTTCCATTGAATTCGGAGATCCCTCATGGTAGGCTTTCCTATTAACAGTTCGAATGGCATCTCCCTCAATATTGTCGCCGTCATCATTCTCTGTGATCGTCAACCTGAAGTTCCACCTCAATATTCTCAGTAGCTCGGACATGGCTTTCGTCAATCGTTGTTATCGTGGTCTCTGATGGATAACTTTTCCATTTATATTTGGCCAAAAGGTCTCTTCTCATTAGATTGATAGAAGAACCTGGATCCAAGAAAGCAACAAGTTTTACACCATTTATAATAACGGGCAACATAGAATCGGGACTTTTGCAAGACAAAAATAGGATCGATTTTGTCATCGGGATCGAACAACCCTCTAAATTTAGTTTTTTTGAAGAGAAGACACAGAATTATTTTGATTGTTCATTGTCTGTGATGCCTCCTCAATTTGATCAAGTTTGGCAAAATAGGCTGGCTTCTTGACCACTGTGTTGCCAGTTGTCTGGTAGGGCTTGGGTTCAAAAGGTTTTTTCTCTCCAAACTGGGACGGATATTTTTCAGCAGCTGAAGAAGAGTCTCTTTGTTTTCGATTTTCACAGTGGACAACTGATTCTGCATATCTGGGGGTAGCCCATGAATCACTCCAATTAATCAATAGCTTTTCACTTGAGCCGGCATCCCTATCGCATTTTCCTTTGTTTTTGGTGGAAGTAATCGATCAGAGAGCCGCCTCGATATCTCCACTTGAACGCCCTATCATATTTGTCTATGGGGTTATCCCCAAATGAGGATACAAAATCTTCTTTCCATGTTTCCCCAGCTAAAGTTGCATTCATCAGCAAGTCTGCTATCGAACCACAATTGTGCAGTTCCCCCTAGTAGTTTCACATACCATATATTTTGGATTGATCTTTTACCCAACCATTATTTGCACAGACATTTTTCATATAGGGTTATCCAAGTGGCTGGATCTAAGTTATTACCGGAGAAATCAGGTGCTTTCATTTCGACATGTCTTGGTGGCATATTCATGCTGGTTTAAACTTAAATTTTGAACTAAAGAATTAACTAGTTTTTGTTGTTCTGCTACAGTAGTTATCAATTTGCTAAAAGTGTCTTCTGTTAATAGAGATTTTGCATCTAATTCCTTCTCATCCATTACGCAAATTTGTAAATCTTCAAATGATCGATTTTTGTATATTTCAATTATTTTTGATGGAACTTTAACAAATCTATTAGAATCCTTTTCTAAATAGTAAGAAGTTAGATTCTTTCCACATTTAAACACGAGCTCGTGATAAATGGGCAATTGAAATTCTTCAGGGATAGATAGAACATTAGCATCAGGGTTAAAGCTATAGCCAATTACCTTTTTATTCTTAAAATGCAGAATGATCGATCCTGCCGGCTGCGCCATTTTTGTAATGTTCCTCTCTTCGATTTAATAAATAAATATGCTTTATTAAATTAATAAACTAATCAAACGTACACTTTTTAAATAGATTCATAACAACAACAATAATTACAGTGCTGCCAAATCCAAACAATCAAAATAAATAAATTAATTAAACAGAGTATATTATAATATTATTATAAGGTATATTACACATATAATCAAAAAAATTATTATAATCCTTTCTGAAAATATCCTTTTTACAATTCATCTAGGGATTCAGCCAATCTCTCTCTAACAAAGATCTCGATTAACCTACTCATATTAGAGTTTATTATTATAACATTATATAAGAACGACCTTTTGTCAATCTTTACATTTAACATAATGGAGCCAACAACGTCCTGACTTCTTCATCGAAGAAAACATATGTTTTACTATTGATAATAAATTTGTGTTTTGCTTTAAGGGCAGAATTTTGTTCGATAATTATATGTTTCATAGTAATATTAACAATTAAGTTATATACACTATAATTATGATTATTTGTTAAGCCGAAAATTTTTTTTAGGTGCGGAAATTTTCATGGAAATCATTCAAGGTAATAATATCGATTCCATTTATTCCTTATGGCACTTTATTTTAAGTTGGGTCAGCTTGTTTCTGGATGTTCGTTCAAATATTATTTAGAACATTTTAGTGACAAATCACTGTACCACTGATCTTGATTCCAGTTAAAGGAGCAGCAAGGCTGACATCTCTAAGCCTGAAAAGAAAACTCCTTTGAAAAATGTTGTCTCGACTAAGGAAAAATCGGAGAAGCTCTCCAAGTCAATGAAATATACCACAACAAAGACTGAGAAAGTGCAAATTCTGACTAGATTATAAACTTCTCCAAAGATTCAAATATGGTGAAATCCTCCCACTCGCAGAGAGAGAATAAGACTGAAAGTATTTTGGTCCTAAGAAAAGTCAACGAGAACTCTGAGATATTCATGAGAAAGAAATGAAAATCAGAGCAGAATGAATCTATAAAGGGAAATCCACTACCAACGGAAATAAGAAGGAACACAAAGCCAAAATAATATAGCAAAACGTTTTGGCTTGAAGGCTTGTATTTTCAATAAAAAGAAACTCACCACGTTATATTTTCGTTTTCCTCTTTTAACTTTTAAAACGTGGCTAAAGTATGTCTAATAGAGTCCTATATAGATTCTCTTCTATATAAAGAATATTCTTAGGCCAAGGATATTTTTAAAATATATTTTGATTCAATTTGAAGAAAAGCTTATCTCTTTACCTAATTCCAGAGAAAATATTTTCTGTATCATGCAGAAACTGTTGACAAATCTAAAATATGTTGAAAAATGCAATCCAAACAAGAGTAAATGCAGGAAATTTGAATAGCTTTTTCCAAGAAGAAGAAGATGAAATTTCAGTGTCTAATATAAAACCTTCTTCAATGAATATAATTCAGACATATTTTAAAATCTAGAAATTATTCAGAGGTGTATTTGTCAATAATAAAATTGGTTAGACTCACACTAAACTCAAAATTTCTACCCTAAGTGCTCATTCGCCAAAGAGAATCTTTGACACCAAGAGAATCCATAATTTGTATTGATCTTGAATCCCCAAAAATAGGCAAATATCTCAACTTTAACTTTCAAAATATACATATTTTTGTAAATTCATTTTTAATATGTAAATGATCATAAACATTTAAAAATTATATTTTGTTTTATTGTATGTTTGTTAGTCAGTCAGAGATATAAATTTAAGATAACAAAGAAATATATCTATTTAATACCTAAAACTTATTTGTAGTGAAATTACTCCTTAAATGTATATCATAATAGAATGTTATAGATTCAGAATCAATTTCAAGTGACCCAATTGTCTTTTATAGCCGATACAATAGCTTGAATGTGTGCCGTTTTAAAATTGCTAAATATTTTATTGCACTGAAAAGACATCTGAAAAGAAATACTATTCATCTATAATATTTTATGAAGTCTCTCCTATATAATAAAAATAGCGATCAGAGAAATTGAAATATTTGAATAACCTACATTCTTCTAAAACTATAATAATTTGAAGAATCTCTTATTAATATTGTAATAATTGAATTCTGATATATAAAACTGTTATAATTCAAAGGTAGCCTCTCCAATCAAAATTTACGAAAAAACAGCGCTATTATTTTACCATCTCATCAAACTAGCGGGCTTGGGTTGGTGATAATGTCACAACACCAGTGTGAAAACAGTTAATGTTGAAATAATTATAAAAGTTAAATAGTACTCACTTTATAAATGTAGGGATGAGGTGGTGAAAGAGAGATCAATATCAGAGTGAAGGTAGAAGAAGAAATGACAGGGCAGTCAGTCCGCAGTAGGCGGTTCAGAACTCAGTGACATGCGCAGAACTCTAACGTTCTAGAGTATAAGGGGGCAGAGTCTCGCGCCATTACGTCACGGCGCAATATTGACGACATGTCCCTTCCTTCAGCATTGCTGACATTCGCCCCTCCTTTGATACCACGCCTACCTTGTTGCTATGCCCTAATATCAACCATTTTTCTTTCCACTATATTTTTAAATACTCTTACTACCTCTTTTCTATGATATTTATTGATGAATATGATTTTCACTTTTAGGGAAAGAGTAATCCATAAATAGATATTTAATTAAAACGGCATATATTTGATCAAAATATAATTTATTTCACCAATATTACAGTTGACTGAACGCCAACTCTTTACAAGGTATTATAACAACATTGACACACATTAATATATTATAACCTTGAAAAAGGTTGGCGTTCAGCCAACTGATATTTCGGTGAAATAAATTATACTTTGATCAAATGTATGCCTTTTTAATTAATGATTATCACTATTTTGGATTTTTAATTATTTTATAATAATACCCACTTTACATTATTTAATAATGTATAAAAAGTCTTTATAAGCTATCACCTGTATGCACGAAAAGTGAACCAACCTTTCTTAGAGAAAGAAACAAACATACACAACTGACATTATAAAATTAAACCAGCATCACAGCCACAATTAAAACCTTTCCAAGCTTCTGTAACTGAATACAGCCATTAAAGAGATGATCCTTTTATTGTTTGTATTTTCAATCAGAACAAATATTTTTAAATGAACCAGGCGATAAGGAAGTTGGGTGTCTTTTATATAAAACGAGCACAAGCTTTCGGGTAAAAACCCTTCTACAGGCGGGCTATCACATAGCAAGATGGATACCAATGGCAAGAGCTTTTCAAATATATATAGAAGAGGTAATTTGTATAACAGCGTGAAAATAAAAAAATATGCAAAGTAGACAAAAAATACATTAAATAAAAATATATGGAAAAAGGCTCGAGATAACATATAAACTATTACATTAAAGCTTTAAGAGATACCAGCAAGGAAAACGCCATAGATGTCTGGAATGTCTATTTTCCTATTTATGCTATTGAGACTTTTAGAGACACAATAGATTCCAGCACCAATCGTTGATGCTGGTTGTGAATATGTAGGTAGTGAACAGTGGGATGGAGAAAGTCGAAGGAGTGACCAGTATCGGCTATATCCTGGTATATTAGGGATCTAGGGTCACAGTTAGATATATTGCGCTGATGCTCCGTCATGCTCCGACATTGCTCCGACACTCTAGTGGCAACTGTTCTACCCGTCTCACCCACATAAGTGGCAGAGCAATGCTCACAGGAGACGGAATAGACAGCGCCAGAAAAGAGAAGGACGTCAGGTGGAGTACAGGACTTAGTGATTGGATGCTTCAAAGAAATTAGTAGGTTAGGGCTATTATTGTAAAAAATTCGAATTCCAATGGATTTAAGGGAACGGGCAATGTCAAAAGACAGAGAGGAATAGGGAAGAGTACATATTGATCTGTAAATATCCGGTGGTTTCCGAGGAACAGGAATATATGAATGTCTCTCAATAAAGGACAGAGGGAAAGAGGCAGCAGTGAGATGGGAAATTATTAATTCATTTTCAATTTTTCTGAAAATAGGAAGGGAGCAGTGGGTATAGACACGTTTTGTGAGAGTTTTTACAATATTGATTTATGGGTAATTGGGCGATGAGAATTAAAATGAGTGTAATGAGGGGGGACAATCTTTTTTGTAATATACTGAAGTGTTGAATGAGCAATAAGAGCGAATGACGAGCACATCCAAGAAAGGGATGGCACGCTCTTTCTCTAGCTCTATGGTGAAAAGAAATGTCCGGATGGTAACTATTAAGGGATGAAAGAATGGTGTTTTCCCGGCTGGCATCACAAATGCAAAAAACGTCGTCGACGTAACGACGCCATAATTGGATGTCTGAGTGGTGAACTTGGTTTATCCAGGTATCGATGCGGGTCATAACAATTTCTGCAGCTATAGATGATAATGGCTTCCCATAGGGGAGCCCCTAATCTGCTTGTAATAGTCTATCAAATATAGGTTTTCGGAGCAGTTTCTTTGCTAGTTGAAGTTCATTGTCAGCTTTCCATTGTAACTCTTCATGCCAACATTACAATTGAATATAGACTCTACGAATCTTTTATATAGGCCGAGTCTCTCTCATTGTAGAGTCGATTACAAATTACCCATTTTTGTGTGGTTGGGGTTGGTATCTGTTATTTGTCAGCCAAAGAAAAACGGTAATGGATGAAAATAGTGTCCCAACATTCGGCATGTATTACAAAAGGTGAATCTGACACATTGCGCGCATCTTCCATGTCGCATGAACTATTATCAGATCTAGAAAAGCGCTCAGGCGGGTTTCTGGCTCCAACTTCGATGCGCTATGAGCATTTAGTTCCGCCATCTCATTTAGCTGATACGCCGCTGTACTCGCTGACAGCCAGGCCCCAAATATGTAACATTGCAGCTCACTATTATTGTTCATGCTATCGTCAAGATATCTAGAGGAGAGGCAAAAGTCGAGGTTGTTAGTGACATATAATCTTATGCGCATTTTTTCTCCATTGATTTGAATCACTCTAAAGTACTCTTTGAGCTGAAAAATGTTCTAATTCCCCCTAGATATTTTTACCATTTTAAAAGTCATAGAAATTAAGGGGTAATTGGAAGTCTAGCATTGATGGATAGTCAGAGTATACTGAACCAGCATCGAGTGTAGCATGAAGGAACCGAAAATATAAGTTGATACAGTCATCATTATAGACGTGATGAGGATCATGTATATAAACACTAAAATTGATGAGTATTTTTTACACTAGGTTTTCCAAATTTCTTCCCCTTTAATATATATTTCGGTCATAGTCATTCTGATAATAAATATAGCTACACATCAACTGTGATTATCGAGCAAAGGAGAGCAATAAGGTAGTTTCACCTATTTGAGCTTTAAACAATAATTATCATATTAATTTTTCTATTTTATGAGGCAGAAATTGAAATATTACTTATTGATCAAAATAATATTTCCGCTAAATTAATTGATGATAGTTTGGATAACAGAATTAGAACTTCATTGTATAATTTAAAGTCAAATAAATAAAGGTTCTGAATATTAAACAGAGGACAGGGCTTAATTTTGTACAAAATCTTTCAATATTCTAGACAAGAATATATTTTAATATTTGAAAAGCTGTACTGTTTCCATTGTACCACAAAATGAAAGCTCCAAACTAACTATCAACAAATGTATAACTGGCTAAATACTGCACTGGATAACCTGATTTTACTTTTAAATATTTTAAAATTTATAAAGGTGAGAATGCTATTCAAAATACTTTAATAAATCTGTTAGCTTCTACCGAACAACTGGGTTGAAATACTTAATTAAATAACCCCTAAGATTTTATATCCCGAATATATAGATAATCCTCTCCCCTTGATCCATCCATGTATAAACCTATAGATGCCTGATAATAATGTATCAACATTGTTGTATATTTTTCATTTGTACTAAACTAAATTTATTCAGATACTACTAATTATTGTTCTTTAAATAAATGAACTGTCTTGTGTTTTTATTTTCTTGTATATAAGCACTTTCCTTCATCTTCCCCCTATTTGACACAATATAAATAACATTGCTGATTATTGTTACTATAACTGTTATATTCATGTTTATACCCTATTCTACTCTGAAAAACCGTATAAGTACATATTGTCTCAATAAATATTTTTGTTGTATTACAGGTTCTCAAAAAAAGTTCGTCTAAACATTGTTTTATTTTATATTAAAAATTGTTTTATCTAATAAATTGAGAAATTGCAGAAATGATCGAGAAACACAAGGTTCATTATTGTAAAAGGTTTCTCCAAAGTTTTGATATATATAAAACAATTATTGGTTTATAATCTCTATATATATAAAAGTCAGGTTTTTATAAACCTGAGGAAAGATTTCGGCTTATTTTGATTAGTATTTTTAACTATTTCTTTTTTTCATTTGAAGAACTTTTTTTACGCGGAGTAAATACGAGGCGAAGTAACAACACGAGGGCAATTAAGCGACCAATGAGCGTTCTGCATTTCTTTTCAAGTTGCTTGCGTACTTTTTTTTAAATATCTTTTTATACGAGTGTCACTTTTTTTACAAAAGTATTGAGAGAGAAATTTATATTACTAAGTTACGGTAAGTGTGCACACAATAAATTAAAAAAAAACTTTACAAAATTAGCGTTGCTGTATGTAAACAATGGGTTTCGTATTTTTTATTAATTTTTGTTCTGGCCTCTGTTTTTTTATATAATAAATAAAAGTTACAGTCAATATGATAATTCTTAAAATTAAACAAACAATAGTCAATATGCAAAAATTAAAAACTAACTTAATAGAATATTCTAATATCAAGCAATATGCAAAATATCTCCTAATATTTAAATGTACATATTATTAGCATCTTAACGGCGTTTATTCGATTTTATGTACTCCTGCAGGAAAGCAGAAATACTCGAAAGTTCGAAATTGTTTCAATAAAGTGTAAAGAATCTCCAGAACTATTTTTTGCGCGGCAGTAAATACGAGGCGAAGTGACAACACCAGGCGAATTAAACGACCAAGGAGCGTTCTGCATATTTTACAAATCGCTTGCCCAACTTTTTTTATATTGATGTTGATGTACTTTCAGTATGAAGAAAATTTCACTCGGGGGAATTCTCGGGCGAATCCGGGTCATTCTTCTAGTAAATTATAAAACTAGTATTTGTACTCACTTGATAAATGTAGGGATGACTTGATGACAGAGATGGCTATGTCAGAGTGGTGGTAGAGGAAGAAATGACAGGGTAGTCAGTCTGCAGTGGGCGGTCGAGATATCAGTGTCATGCGCAGAACTCTAACGTTCTAGAGTATGAAGAGGCGGAGTCTTGCGCCTGACGTCATTGCGCAGTATTGACGTCATTGTCGCGATCGTTCGCCATTGGTGACATCTTCCCCTCCTTCTTTTTAACCTCCACATTGTTTCTATGGCCCATTATCCCTCATTGTTCTTTTAAATATAATTTACACTCTCTCTTTTTTTCTATCTCAATATATCTATTTATAAAACATATAATTGTTAATATTGGGCATTATCATTCAAAATATTCATTTGAGTTTGTTATTTCTATATTTTATATTGCTTTGAAAATGTAAATGTCTGCATGCAAAAACAATTGAACCAACATTGAGGGGGCGCTCTTTCAAATCATAAGTGGTCATTGGTAGCATTTTTTATTTAAACATACATTGATATCTTATAATACCTTTAAAAAGGTTGGCGTTCAGTCAACTGAAATATTGGTTGAATAAATTATATTTTGATACAATATATGCCTCTTCAATTAAATATTATCACTATTTTGGTTTTAATTTTTTTTTATAATCCATACTTTACACTATTCCAAAATGTATAAAAGGTCTTTATGATCTATCGCCTGTATGAGAGGAAAGTGAGGGAACCCATCTTAGAGAAGACAACACACTTGAACAGCTCAAATTATAAATTGAAACCACCTTCACAGCCACAATTAAATTCTTTCCAAGCTTTTGTAACTGAATACAGTCATTAAAGAAATGATCCTTTATTGTTTACATATTAAATCAAAACAAAAATTATTTTATCTGCGGGAAAGTAGGGTAAATTCATCTTAGAAATCCTTACCTCTGAAATGCCTTATATTATAGAGATTGGTGGAACCATATTCCAGGAGAAACAGAAGACCAATTATATATGAGAAATATAATTGACAATTTCGTTCAAAGGTACAAGTTTTATATAAAATAAATAATAAGGATTGGATGTCTTGACAGAGCAATTTATTTTAAGGTAAGAACAAACTATGAATTGATAAGTTATCAAATCGGTCAATAAAATTACTGACATAGTAAATTTACCAACTATTTTATGCGAGATGAATTCAGAACTGAATGACTGTGAAAACGAAATCAAAGTACTTTTTCCTATTAAATCCAACAGACAAGAACATGACATCGTGTTGAGAGTTTCTCCGCGAGTGTACCAAACTATCAATAAAAACAACAAAATATACACGGATATTCAACGCTGTGAAGTACGGGATAAAGTACTGGTAAATCAATGCCAGAACTGCTTTGAGTTCAACCCTAACCATCGCAAAAACAACTGCCCAAATACTAAAAAATGCACCAAATGCGGTCTGGAGGGCCAACACCAATGCTCAAGTAATATGAATTGTTGCAACTGCTCGAAACATCCGTATTTTAAAAATAGAAATTTAGAACATAAACCTAATTCAAGAGAATGCCCTATCTACAGTAAGCAAATTGATTTAATAATACAACGAACTGATTACCAAAGTCCAGAGATAGAAATTCAAAACAATTAATTTGCATAAAATCACTTTTCCTGATTTTTTTTTTAACTTTATGATATGCAAATTAATAAGATTAAAATAGTACAACAAAATGCAAGGAAAAGTATTATATGTATAAACGAACTTTATTCTTCCAATGAAATTAAAACAGCAGATATAATTTTAGTACAAGAACCCTATACAATTGATGGAGAAGTAATTATTCCATGGTCAGCTAAGAAATATCAAATAGAGAACACTCTAAGTGTAAATACAGCTATAATTGTTAATAATAGTAGTCTTCAAACGAAACTAATTACACAATTTACTAATTCTTTCGCAACAACCATTATGGTTTACACTAAAACAAAAAATTTAATAATTTCTAACATATATATACATCCTAACTCTATGAACAAAGACCACGAATCATTTTTAAAAGAATTAGTTGCCGATTTCAGGAATACACCTCTGATTCTATGTGGAGACTTCAATGCGAGATCTCCGCTATGGTATGATTTAAAGACAAATTATAACGGCCATAGGTTATTTCCTATTATCGATGTAACTAATCTAATTATACACAATGATAAAACACCAACCTGCAGGAATGCCAGTGTAATTGATTTAACATTGACAAATAAAAAAGCTCTTACAACTATAATGAAATGGTGTACACAACAAATATCCCAAATATCTGATCACGTTGCGATAATATTTGATGTATGTATGACTGAACAATTTTCAACCACAACGCTATATACAACTTGGAAATTCAATGAGAAAAAAAGCAGATTGGCCAAGATTTACACAGAATGTGATTGACGCTGACAAGAAAAAGATTGAAAGCTTATCGGTTAATATATCCACACCAGAAAAGGTTGATCAAATAATAAAAGAACTTTCGGAAATTCTAATTGAATCTGCCTATTCCACACTGAAACTAAAATATAACGTAGCTCCAAAATGTGGTGCAGCTAACTGGTGGAATACAGAACTGGAGATTTTAAAAACCTACTTTCACTATGTAAGAAATCTTTATTACCGAACTCGGAATCCTTCAGAATATTTAATAGAGTTATTTAAAAGAACAAGAAATAAATATTTACGAGAGATTAAAAAGGCCAAAAGAATATCGTGGAGGACCTTTCTAGAAGAAAATAATTCTACCAATCCTTATGGGAATTTATACAAAATATACAAAAAATTAAGAGGTAACTCGAATAAACAACTACAAATATTAGAAACAAACACATATCAAGAACAACAGCAGAAAACTGAGGAATTAATAGCCACTCTATTTCCTGATGACAACCCAGGTGAAGATAAGAATACACATACAAATATAAGGAAATATGCATTAAGACTTTTGAACACAACAGAACCAATAATCACAATCAATGAAGTAAATGCTATTATTGAAAAATTGCATCCGAAAAAATCTCCAGGAATAGATAACATTTCTAATAATATGATAATACACGCAAAACAATTCGCGGCACCACTATTAACTAAAATCTACCAGAAGTGTCTGGATATGAGTTACTTTCCTGATGAATGGAAAAGAGCAGAGGCGCTGATCATTCCAAAGCCGGGTAAATCCGATTATACAGATTGTGTCAGCTATCGACCTCTATGTCTAAATTCAAACCTTTCAAAAATTTTTGAAAGAATAATAAACAACAAAATCATCAAATTCTACGAGGAAATGAAATTATTCAGTAATCGTCAACATGGCTTTACAAAATCTCGATCTACCATAACTGCATTAACTGAAATAATTCACACTGCATTAGAACACAAAGCCAAGGAGTATACGGCTATAATTGCAATAGATATTAGTGGAGCTTTTGACAATACCTGGTGGCCAATGGTGATAAAAAGACTCGATGAGGATAATATACCAGCATCAATAATAAAACTCATGAAATCCTACTTCACTAACCGGAAGATAAGATTTAGGTACTCTACGAATGAATTCACCAAAAAACTAAGTAAAGGATGTCCGCAAGGAGGACCCTTATCTCCGACAATTTGGAACATCATAATGAATGATCTATTAACCAACTTTCAGGAATCTAATAGCGAAATTATAGGATATGCAGATGATCTAACGGTAATATGTTGGAATACAGAATTTAAAAATCTTAAGATTACAATTGAAAATTCAATAGGGAAAATAAATATGTGGTGTGAAAACAACAAACTTAAAATATCAAGACAGAAAACAAAGATTTTATATTTATTCAACTGCAAAAAGTATGTAATTACCCTGCATGATAGTCTTGTCAAACCAGTTGAAAACCTAAAAATACTAGGATTAACTTTCAAGAATCACCGAAACAAGAACAAATTAGATTTTATGCCTCACATCGACAGTGTTATTGCAAAAACAACTAGAGCTAGTGGATATCTTCTTGGTTTAACAAAGAAATCGTGGGGATTGGATAGTAGGCGATTATTAACATTATATAAGACCTTATTTAGAAGCACAATAACTTATGGTTCAACAATCTGGTACCCATACATAAACACGAGATCAAAAAACAAAATAGATTCACTACAGTATAAAATTCTTAAACACTGTATACATGCTTATAATACAACATCTTCGAATTGTACACATGTTCTCGCAAGAATACCTAAAATTACGGATTTCATTATGTCAAACATACTTAAAGTTGAAATAGATTATAATAGAAATGATCCAGCCAAAAGAATGATAATATCTAACTTTATAAATGAAAAAATTCAAAAATACTATGAAGACTCAAATGATAATTTCAGAGAATTTTTTGAAAACTCAAGATTACCCAAATTTATCCAGCCAAATTTTTATAATATACAATTCTTTACGGGGCATGGAGACTTTAACACATATTTATATAGAATTGGCAGAATTGATTCTTCAATCTGCTTATGTGACCAAGAAGATCACAACCCTGTGCATATTTTAATCCGGTGCCCACTTGTTGCTGATTTGAGAGTACAATGTCAAATGAACAGTTCTAGTTTAAGCCAAATGGTTTCCAGTAAAGAAGAATATAGAAAATTTAACAAGTTCTGTAGACTCTATCTCAAATGCCGTGGACTTGAATTGCATTAGGGGTTGAGGTTTCTGGTTTTAATTAGTATATTTGTGCCACTGGTTTAGTGGTTGTAATTATAAATATATATTGGACTTTTGATGATATGTATGTAAATAATCTTTGTTTCTTGTATAATTTATTGTTCTAAAATGTAAATTTGAATAACTTTCACTCTCTCTCTAAAACTATAAATAATTTGTATATATATATTTAAAAACTATGTACATAAAATGGTTTAAACATTTACATGCAAATATCCACATAGGATATAGCGTGTGTTTTGTAATAAATAAATAAATAAATAAATAAATGAATGATAAAAAATGAAGGAAGTTTACAGATTAGCAAAAAATAAAAATCAAAAATGATACTCTGTCGATAAAATGTTAAATCTTTTGCTACAATATTATATATTCAATCTATGATTTTTTGGAAAATTATTTTGTGTTTGGGAGTTTTTGTTTAAAGAATTTAGACACATCAGCCTTTGTTGAATTTATTTATTTCTCGACATTTGGGTACTTACGGCCATCTTCTTCAGGGGATATGTGTTCTGGAACTTTATATTCTACATATATTTTATAAAATATTTAAAAGTACATGCGAAGAGAGCGTCAAATATATGTATTATACTAAGTCAAATTTGAATGGGAAAATTGATAATTTCAATTATTACGAAAAAGGTTTACATAAAATATGAAAAAGAATTGTGTTAAACGAGAAACTTCAGGAAAACGAGTTTGTTCATGAAAAGGATATCAGAATATGCCTACCTGATCACATGTATATATCTTTTTAATGTAGATATTTCTCTATTTTTAAGAAGTTTATACTTAATACCCTCTATACTCTGATTATTGTATCTATAAGATTGTGATTTTAATAAAAAGTAACTCTTCTTTTGAAGCTTCTCATTTATTACTATGTTCATCAACCTGATTATGATCGTTCAAAAAAAATGTGAAAAAACTTGAAATATACTTGATATATTATACTAAATTATATAGAGATGATAGTGTAATCCTTGTGTTTTGATATAAAAAAATATTTTTGAAAAAGTTAAATGTAGAATAAGTATTTTACTTACTTGTTGAGAATTGGTTTAGGATGGCAATGAAACTTGGAGGCAGAGGGAATATTGGCAGATGAAGGAATGACTGCAGTTAGACCGGAGAAGGCGATCTAGAACTAAGCCACACTTCAGTATCATGCTATAAAAGTTAGGTAATTATGCAAACACAAGGATTACAATTGCAATGAATTTCTTTAACTAAAGCATGATGCAATAAAAAGCCAATTCTAAAGTTCGAACACATGCACCAAAATCTCCTCTAGAACCAAAATAAATTAAAATCAGAGCCGATATCTATTTCTGTTAATTTACAATATTATAATTATATATACTAAATGCGTCAAAATATAAGAAAAATATGTTTTGTAAGAAATAAATATTAGTAGGAATTTTTTTGAAAAATAATATACACTGATGGCCAACCTTTCAAGAGATTTCGCTGAATGGATTGTTAGAAATCAGTATCGAGAAGAATAACCTCCGGATGATCCCATTCCATTAGATTCAATATAACAATTAGACTTCAGGGTATTTAGTCAAACTTGAAAAGATGGCATGGACAGCTACTGTTTTCCATATAGCTCAACAGGATTCTACAGTTTGTTATTGGCGTGGTGTCAACAAGTAAGTTGCTATGCAACCATTGACCAGACGTTTTCTATTGGTGAGAGTTCAGAAGAATGTGAAAACGAAGCCAGGGTAGCAGCTTAACATTTTCTGTATGAAGTATGGTCCGTAAAATGCAGGAAACATGTGATCAAGCATTAACCTACTCAAAGTTGTCCAGGCTTCAAATAAAATAAATACCAAAAGATGTTAATATAATAAAAGTAATGAGAACTTTTCAAAGTACTTGAATGCAAAATAAAATCGATAAACGAAACGTGTATCCAATGGCACTTCATATTGTTCTTCCAACATGGCCCCAAACAGGGATTCGACCATCATAGTACTGCAAACAGAACCTGAATAAAATGGAAAGACGATCTCACGCTATTTATGCCCCCAGGCTCGTCGTTGATCATACCATTGAAGGCATTTCTGTCTGTGATTTAGCGTCAAAGGTACTCGTAGACATGAACGCCGTGCTGACAGACCATTCTCCTGTAAACTGTTCGTGTAGAGACTTTTGACTGGAAAACTATCCCATTTCCTGATTCGTGGATATTCACGTACCTGTGCGATCTATTAAAGTATTTACAGGGAATCAGTTAGTGATAGCGGGCCACTGAGATCTAGTACGTAGCTCTATATGACTATAATGAACCCGTCGATTCCATATTCTGCTAACATAAATGCGATATCGACAGGCACGAATAGCTTATAGGATTGCATTAGCTGAATAAAAATAACAACTGGAGAAGACCACATACCAAAAGATTATATTTACAGTGCTGAGTCATTCTGTGTAGGAATCGCATTGACCTTAGCACTTCGAATAAATAATCGCAGAGGAATCATATCGCCTTCAACGTTTGAAATACTGAGATTGGCATATCATGCATTCAAGCTTATCCTAATAATTTCAAAGCTTTTATCGAACTTCAATTTTTTGTTCACCTACTAATTTAAACTATTTTTCTTATAGAAAATCAAAGAATTCTCGGCCATTTAAAATGCTTCAGATTATGCAGGAATGTTTGGGATCTGGTCAACTGTTTTTTAGAGAAAAGGAATTTTCTATTCAAATCAAATTAAGCTTTAAACAAAATCTCCCACGGGCAACACTTTGAATGTTAGTGTTGGTTCAACTTTAAAGCCATTGTTGCCTGCATACAAGAATGCTCAAAACCCAATGCAGGTTTTTTTTTATTACAGCTTAGAGCGATAACCTTTTAATACAATTGGTCCTAAATAAAATATGTGAATAAATTAATAGCTGCTTTTCTGCATTATCCCCGTCTGAAAAGTCAACTTAGCCAATGCCCAAGATCCTTCAGGTAAAATCCAATGGGCCAAGATGGAAAATACCCTCTGCTTGTCTCCCACAGTTCTACCTCTGACACTCTCGAGAAGCGTTCAGATCCGCACAATGCAAGCCCGGCCTGGGTGACACCAGCTTGAAAGTTATTTAGTGGAACATGCTCACTAAAGGCTAAATTCTCCTGGCCCGTTCGCCTTCTCCCTGCTCCCTTCCACTCGAGGAATGTCACTGGCTATCAATACGTCTTCTTAAAGTCCCCTGCTAGCTCTCTTCTTATCTGACCCTTTCCAATTCCCAGTTGTCTTTTATCATTTAAAACCCACCCCTCCTATTATTCAGAATCCCTTTGATCCCTTTGATGCCTCTTACCACATAAGGTTTGCACAATTCATTTTAAGCTCATTCACAGTGATAAAGATCCTCATCCACCTTCAATTATTGAAGCAGCTAGTCGCTCATACTGCTTTAAGCGAACATCCTGTCATATTGAGGGTTTCCTTTACATAATAGCGGCCGGAGCCCACTGCCTGTGATGCTGCCGTCAGAAGTTTGGATTTTACCATAAGAAAATGTTGTATCCAGAGTTTGCTATTTTCATAATTTTGAAAATTTCTGTATCGCGTTCTTGCCTCTTCAGCCTTAGACTGAGCTGTAGATCGTCTTGTTTTACCATAATGGGACTTAATGATTCACATTATTGATATAGTGGTTGTCTAGAAAATATTGGTCCCAGTTAATCTACCAAAGGCTGTCACAGGGCGGTTCTCTTGCGAGATGATGTTCTATGTCAGCTTTCTTTTTATTTCTCCTGGAGGTCTTTACTTCTTAAACCTATAGACTTGGGCGTCTTCATACCAGCCTTGTATTCGACTAAGGACTCCACCTACCTGTTGCTAAGTAAAGCCATGTGGTTGTATAAATTTTGGCAGAATCATTTTTGGGCAGATGTTATAATGGAGAGAGGTGTTGGGGAAAATATTGTGCCAAATCTCTTCGGCTTTGATTACAGATGGCGATGCAGCCACTGCGTGAAAGTTTCTTGTCACAGAAATTGTCATCGGGACTTCCCTGAAGTGTACAAACGCTCCATCTTTTTCAGCTAGGTCTCTGGCTCTAACTTCGGCGTGCTTAGACTATCTTTTAGCATTTTCCAGAATCCTCCAGAACCATTGCATTTATTTGTAACCCCGCTGTAGTCTCTGACAAGTCTGACCTCATTGCAGAAGTCCGAAATTTGTCACATTGATAAGATCATCGCTGAGATATCTAGAGGAGATGCAATGTGCCGTGTTCTGTAGGGCACATCATCTTGAGGGCTCTTTTCATCTATTGGCTTTATTCTCTTTAAAGAACTAGTGCCGCAGCCGATGTAAAAGGCGATTAGTCATACATCCTCTGCTGAAGTATTAATCTGAATAATTTCCTTTTCTATGCCGCCATTTCCAGTGATATCAACCCATTTATCTTAATCCCCTTCACCCCTAGGGCGTTTTCCTTTTTGAAAGGTTAGGTCATATGAACATTCTTCGAGGTATGTGAAGAACAAATATTTCGCACAGTGGGTAGGAGAGATTTTCCGTTGAAATTTTTCTGTGGAATTCTGTCTTTTGTTAGCATCTCCCAAGGTATTTTCTTATAGTGCAATTTTAGTAACTGATAATGTAAGCTTATTCTTTGTGGAGAAAATCTTACCATCTCTTCATTACTTGGACTCATCTCTTTCTAACTGATCCTTAATTCTGCTGCCAGCCGCTTACCTGGTTGGTTTTGATAATTCATCTGAAATTTCTTGCTAATGAGCTTTGGTCTTGAATTCTAGGATTGAGGTGTGAGCGAGAACAGGGACATAAGTCGGAGTATTCTCGAATCGGGTCAATTGACACTATATTGAAGTAATGTCTATTTTTCGTGATCCGATCTCATTAATGACATAGAAATGATAAAAAATACTTGCGTTTGACCATTAAACTCAAAACATGACATTTATTAATCTGATGTAATCTGAATAAATAACGAAGTTTTCTCTCAAAATATATATACAGGGTCCATTATGAAAGTAATGAACATAATGTTATTGTGACGCGACGATAGATGGCAGCACGGTAAAACTGTGGGAAATGTGGTGGAGGGATATGCCCTTTCAATCAATCCGGTCGTCAGTTGAGCTCGAGCAGTGTGAGGGGAGATACATGATTCCGCTTGAAGTGTGTTTTCAACTTTTGTAACATAGCGCGATGGAGCGTTCGCTTGAACAACGATACACCATAAAGTTTTGCGTGAGGCTTGGAAAAAATGCAACCGAAACATTCCAGATGCTGCAAAAAGCCCTCAAGGACGATTGCATTTCAAGATCACAGTATGGGAAGTGACACAAGGCGTTCAAGGAGGGCCGGGAGGAGGTCGCCGACGAACCCCGTTCAGGACGCCCAACAACGGCCAGAACAGACGAGAACGTGGATCGTGTGCTCGAAGTTTTGCGTACCGACCGTCGATTAAGCATCCAGCAAATTGCTGACACATTACACATGTCCACATTTGTGGTACATGGGATAGTGACCGAGGATTTGCAAATGCGTAAGGTCTGTGCGAAGCTTGTGCCGAAAGTGTTGACGCAAGACCAGAAAGAACTTAGAGTTTTGCGCTGTCAAGAATTGTTGGATTTGATTCAAAATCAACCGGACTTTCTGAACTCTGTAGTAACCGGAGACGAATCCTGGATGTTCGAATACGACCCAGAGTCGAAAAGGCAGAGCTGTGCATGGCACACAAAATCATCCCCACGCCCCAAGAAAGCGCGAATGAGCAAGTCGCGCATCAAAACGATGATCATTGTCTTCTTTGACATCCGAGGAATAGTCCATTGTGAGTTTGTACCGCAGGGACAAACTGTAAACTCAGCCTTTTATCTGGAGGTGTTCAGGAGATTGAAACGCCGGATCGCACGCGTGAGGACTGACATTAAAGACCCGGTCAAGCTCCACCATGACAATGCCACCAGCCACACAGCCTTCATCATTACCAACTTCCTGGCCCGAAGCAACACCTCGGTGATCCCTCACCCCCCTTACAGTCCCGACTTAGCTCCATGTGACTTCTTTTTGTTTCCGCGACTCAAGAGAGAGATGAAAGGAAAACATTGGGAAACCGTGGAAAACATCCAACACCATGTTACAACGTTCCTGAAAAGCATTCCTGTCGAGGAGTTTCAGGGTGCCTTTCAGGCGTGGCAAACGCGTCTCCGCAAGTGTATTGATGCAGGATGAATGTATTTTGAAGAATATTGAACATTTGCACAAATTACGATCAATAAATGTATTTTGCCAGTAAATGCTCATTTCTTTCATAATGGACCCTGTATGTCGTAATATTTGGAATATATAAATAAAATTCCCTGTGTGAGAGTACGAGGAAAGAGGGAAGATAGCCGGGAAAACAGTCCCCTTGGTAAACAAGTGACAAGTCTTCATTCTCCACTAGGGGATTTATATTACTCAAAGCGGCTGGATATAATGATCAAGACAGTTCGCACCGAGGTGGTCTCGACGCCAGTTGTCCTAAGGGTTATCCTCGGACCTTCTTTCTTTCCCCCCCGATCTATTTTGACTTGGTTTTGACTCTGGATCCTGTCTCCTATGTGTCCTTACCACTCAGTCCACGACTGAACCTTTTTCATAGAAGCAATTGAATTTAGATTTAGGCACCACCGATCACGACGTTTGAAGCCCATCCGAGTATAATACTTGAATTACTATCGGAGAGCACGATAATTGAAGCGGTTGTCTTCATCCATTAATTCTAAAACACATTTTGCATCAGATGATCGATATAACCTTCTTGCCACCAGAAACTTTACATGTAATTCCTTGAACATAGTTTTGAATTGTCCTCCCAATCCATCAGAGATAACTGCAGAAATGTGTAATCAATAATTACTATTCCTTTATAAATATCTTCTCATTTAGCGGTTATCGTCGTTGAAGGATTTTCACCAGGACGTTTGTATATTTCACATGGAATTAAGGTCATGGGTTGAATTATTATTGAATTAGTATTGAATTATATTGTACAAAAAAGAATTTATACTTATATTGAAATATTTATGTTATTAATTACCAAATATAGGATATATCAGGTATACTGTATATATTTGATATATTATTCCATTTATAAGCATTATATAACTATTGCATTTTTGAAAAATATGCTGCTTTGAGATTTGAATTAAATTGATTGAAATTTTGTAGACAATCTTCCAGACAACTTTTAATTTTTTTTCTAGAATCATTTTTTTTAACGTTGCAAATATTTGTTTCAATGTGAAATTTAATTTTTCGAAATTCTAGAAATTCTGAACATTAAAAATATCCTAACAAATTTTTATTGAACTTTGTATAAACCCAATTAATTGGGATTTTGAAAATATTCAAATCATACATTTTGTAAATTTCAGTTTTAGGGGATGTTTAGATAATGGCAAACTGTTGCAAAGATTTCAAAACACAATGATCAAAATTGTAAAAAAAAGTAAAAAGCCCGAGATTGCCGTTAAGCTTTTTAGTTTTAAATCTTTCTTCAAATCAAAGCGGCTTTTAAAAAGCTTTAAATGTTTTTTTAAATTTGATATCAATTTAAAAAATATCATCGAAGTCATGTATGTCGCGTTATAAGAAATGGAGTTGTACGAACTTGAAGGCGGTCGAGCGCTTCCAAATTTAGGAGAAAAAAAGAGAATTTTTTTGCCTTTGTTATATTTTTGAGTTTTAATCTTTATGAAACAAGTATTGATGAGAAAAGATAAATCTATTGTCTTTGTATTCTTTGAGTTTTGATCCATGAAATAATTATTGATTAACCAATTGTAAAATAGGTATTGCACTTACTTGTCAAATGTAGATATGAGATGATACAGAAACTTGGAAAGATATGACAGAGATAGCTATGTCAGAGTGGTGGTAGAGAAAGAAATGACAGGGCAGTCAGTCCGCAGTAGGCGGTCCAGATCTCAGTGTCATGCGCAGAACTCTGACATTCTAGAGTGTAGGGTGGCGTCTTGAGTTATGACGTCATAGTTCAGTTATGATATCATAATGCCGCAATGCTGAATTGCTGGCAATTCTCCCTCCATCTTCTATTGATAGGGCGTTATATATTCCAGTTTTATTTATATATTTTTATTTTATTGCTTTTTCTCTAATTAATATGAGTAATATATTTATAAATTAATAGAAATTAATTGAATTTTCAGATAATTTTAGCCTCATCAAAATTGAATACTCCTCTCTTTTTCTCTCATTATATAATCTTATTTATTCATATTTATATTCATTGTGTATTTAACCTTATATAATCTTATATGGACATTATAATAAAGTAGTTTCAAAATCTCAATCTCTCTCTTACTCTCTAGTATGAAAAGCATGATTGTATAAATGGTAAATAAATCGCATAAACTTCTATTTGAATACAATAGTTTTTAATACTTGGTTCATATCTTAAAGCTGTTTTAGGCCTTGTATAAAGACAAAGTTTATGCAAATGATGAACTATTCGATATAGAATGATGGTTGTGTGTCCTCTGTTATTTCCTATTGAAGCCCGGCAGTGACGTTGGGTGACGAGCGCAGGTGGAACATTCCCGGAAATTGAATTAACCTATGTGACGTCTTTCTCTGCCCTCGCCGATATTTCCATTTACGTTGTAGATGTTTATCAAATTCGGGCGTTGAGCTTGCAGAGCGTATCGAATTCAATTGGCGATATATATTCAGCGTCCACTGGCATCGATTCGATTTTTTCCCTTGTTCATGAATTGGTTTTCTGTGCTAGCCCGTGAAGACTTAAGTTATTTTAGTCAATTGATAATTTGATGGGTATTCTCGCATATTTGTTTTTTAAGCCGCAGCACAGTAGGATATTCAGCTTCTTGGAATTAGGTGCAAGTATAAAGTGGTTTTCTTGATCCTCAATACTTTTTTTTTGTTTGGCATTTTACAAAGCGTTAGATTAGATGCATGTTCCTTCTGTGTTTACCATTTGTGTTTCTACAGGATTGATACCACTTAATCTAGCTTGAAACAACCCTGACTAGTAGATATGGTCTTCATAAATAACTCAAGAAACTTCGAGAAAACTGGATATTCTCAAGAAATTATATTTTTCTAACATAAATATTTCTTTGTCCATATCCATAAAATTTTCCCAGAAATCGATAAGTGTCGCATCACGAATAACAATGATACTAGAGTAAAATATAAGAGCAAAGTAGAGAGTCTCAGAAATCATATCGCCACCCCACTACTCTCTCTCTCTCTTGAATTAGATTCTGTCATTTAGAACATAATTGTTAAGAATAACATCTTGATCAAAATATATACCCAGAATATATATAATTGCATTTATAGGTATCTCTCTTTCCGCTTTTAATTATTAAAATAGACCTTGCAGTGTTATTTTTAATGGCAACAAACTGAAAAACTGTAGTAAATCTCAAAAACAATTATGAGCATTCAACAAGTATTTTAAAACCTCTAGATTGATATTAATGGTTATTTGACAATAAGTAAATTTCAAATATTTTTCAAAAATTATACCAAGTTTTATTGTAAATCAAATATATAAATATACACACACGCTATTAAGGATTTTAAAATATTTTATGTTAAATATATTTTTAAATTCTTACAATGTTCAAATGATAATTGTTGAAATTATCAGAACCTAAGGTTAACATAAATTCGGAAGTGAGAGAGGTTACGCGGTACTAATATAGTACAATTATACTAAAAACCGATTTCGAATTTTTATACTTTTCAAATCAAATTAACTTTAAAAGAAATGTTGAAAAACCTTTATAAATTCAAAATATAAATACATATCTCGTTATAGGAAATAAATTTATAAAACATTGAATATTCCAAAATATAGTTTTAAATTTTAATAATGATAATTTATATTGGATATTCCTTATGTTTTGAATTTATATAACAAATTATTATTGAAACTAATGAAGATCTAAGTATTGTACTTACTTGTCAAATGAAGCTATAAAATGATACAGAAACTTGGAAAGAGATGACAGAGATGTCAGAGAGAAGGTAGAGAAGAAATGGCAGGTCAGAGTCATACCGCAATAGGCGGTCCATTCCCCAAATGTCATGCGCAGAACTCTGACGTTTTAGATAATATGGAGGGAGGTGGAGTATTGCGCAATATGACGTCATAGTGCGGTTATGACATCAGAAATGCTGTATTGCGGATAATTTACCCTCCATCCCAACCCTTATTTCTATGGCGCTTTATCATCTATTGTTCTTTATAATTTATATTATTTTATTACGTTTCTACGTTATATACAATTGATATTTATTTATAATTTATCTAATGACACATTTGAAAAATATTTATTTATCAGAATATTGAGCCTCACACGCAGGAAATTGAAAACGCCCTGGTCTAACATCAGTATTATCCAGGTATATTTTCTAAAATTATTAAAGATAGTGCTTCAGAAACTTCACAGTCTTGAAGTTACATTATTGCAGAGGAGGAAAATAAACTACTGACCATGAGTTACTGCATTCGTTCTCTCAATGAAGTAGAGTCTGAGGATCAAAAGAGCATTTGATTATTGCCACTTCTTCAAAATCACTTTGAAATTTTTCTATAACAATAATAGTTTGTTCCGGTATCACAAAGTATTTCTGAACGGTAATGATGGTTATTATGAATAAATGTGAATAACAAAAGGAATAACAAGTGATTCAATTTTCAAGAAATATGGAAGTACTGGAGCTTGAGAAATCAGCACCCAGAAAAAACACCTTTGGCAGCAAAAACAGCACTTATATGCCTAATATTTGAGTCAGGCTGGTGTATGTACAGACACAGCTTCCCATTTAGCTTCAACATGACACCACGGTATTTCGACAGTAGTGACTGGTGTGTGATGACGAGCTAGTTGCTCATCAACCATTAACCAGTCGTTTTCTTTTGAAGACTGATCATAAAAATATGTTGACCAGAAAAGCGGTCGAATATGTTCGTGCATTATCCTGCTGAAACATAGTTTTTCAGGCCTCAAATATGGGGTAATGCAACGAGTCTTGACACTTTCGATCTCTCGAAATATTTTGAGAAAAAATTGTTTTATTTTTTATTTCACAGATCCAAAAACGCCCTTTTTTATAAGCGTTTGTATGTTATGGGAAAGCCAATTGATACACCGTGTTTGCAAGACTAAGCGTCATTTACTGTTTGTATACATGCTATGATAGAATAAACTGACACATGTTATATCAGATGTTAAATTACATTGTAGAAAGCAACAAAGTTACTGCATTCGTTCTCTCAATAAGTAGAGTCTGAGGATCAAGAGAGCATTTGATTATCGCCACTTCTTCAAAATCACTTTGAATTTTTTTATAACAATAATAGTTTGTTCCGGTATCACAAAGTATTTCTGAACGGTAATGATGGTTAATACCACCACATGCGTATTGTAGGCTTTCGATGCTTTTTCGCCACTCACTATTGATATTATTTTGCTCATGTGAACATTTACATAGATTCCTCACGCATTCTCGTTTAAAAAGTGGTTTTATATATTGCATAACTACTCATACTCCAAATAACCAGAACGGTTCTGATGGTCCAAAAAAGATCCCTGGGGCTCAGAAGCTTCTCTATACAATTCAAACTGAGACAGAGAGAAAGATTGAAGAAGTTGGTAATAGCGGCGTGAGTTTGATTTAATCTATTAAGCAGGTAGTATGTATGAGTTAGACTGCTTGAGCCTTCACCAGCTATGTAACACAGCAAAAGGAAAAACCCGATTAAAGATTGCGACATCTGAAGGAATAATCATTAAAGGAACCAAAATATTCTATATTAGGATAGACTTTATTTTGGCGGAGATGATGACAAGAAGTGTGTTTTCTTTTTCGATCTATTTGATTTGATTCGCCAACAGCCTGCTCCTGGGTTCCATCGTGCCCCACTTCCACGACTACGTTCCACCTGAAACCACCATCAGCCGGCTACAGGCGCGCTTCGTGTAGGGTACGAGCCGAATCTCGTGGTTTCCCGGGAGCATCCTAGATCGCCTAGGCTCTTTTAAATCGCTGGTCAGCTTCACCTTTCCTGCCTTAAAGGCAACAGAATATAAATTTTTATATTTTCATTCTACTACTCTCTATAAATTTCCCTCATTGCTTCTATTGTAAATTTTAGAAATTTCTATTTGTTCTTGCCTTAAAAAATTACTTATTATCCCGAATTTTCTTCGCGACATTTTGGTTGAGATTATGGGTAGTTTAGGAAAGAAAAACTGAAGATCGTCAAAAAGACATTGAAGCCATGAGTTCTGTGATCTACATTTTCCGCGAATGTCTCCATGATTCCACCGCCGTGTAAAAGCCAAGACTTCCTCCAAGATGACGAAGTCCCAATTGACGATACGATATCAAATCCGCTCTCCACGCCGCAAGAGAAAGGACTCAAGCTACTAGGGACAATGTTCCAAGATTCCGAGGGAATACATGGCAGAAATACGTCAGATCCATGTCAGAAGCTACAATATTTGCAATTTGTGCGTCACAGCTCAAATAGAGAAGAAGCTATGTAGTAAAGTATTTATTATTTTATTAACAGATTATCAATTTGATAATTATGTTCTATTCTTCTCTAAACTTCCCTAATTGCTTCTCTTGTATTTTATAAATTTTGATTTGTTCTCTGGCCTTGAATATATTGCTCTGTCATCTTGAAATTTGTCTTTTCTAATTTCTATATGAAATATTTGTTAAACCAATACAAGTATTGTACTCACTTTCTAAACGGTAAAATCTTCCCAATTACATGCGTGGTAAGGACGAAATATTCAGGAGATGAGTTTTTTTCAACACTTTATTAGGACATCAAGCTTTCGGGCACAGCGTGGCCCTTCTACAGGATCAAATGTATAAGAAAAATGATACACTATATACACGAAGAATAAATCTGCATATGTATTATTAGAAATTAGTTGTAAAATTTTTAAAAGAATCGGTAATACTTAGAATTTTTTTGTTCAAAAAGAATATCGAGACATAAGCAAATTAATAAAATTTGTTAAGAAGAATAATATACGAATATTACAAGGTATTAAGATAAAAGCGTAATAAGACTAAAAGGACGTTCCTACGGTTCGACGGAAACTGTGATAAAATTATGAGTATTTATAAGGTAAAACAGTTTGAAAAGGATATTAAAATAAATGAACAAAACAGGGAATTCATGGGGTACATCGATGGCTATTTATGTAATAAGCTTATATACGGCTCAGGTACATCAACATGTCTGTTTATACTATTATATCTCAGAGATAGCAAGGCCTCGACAACCAATCTTTTGTGTTTATGTGGTATGTTAGAATAATGTGATCTTGGATCAGTTGTGTTGAAACTATGTCCTGTCTGTGATATGTGCTGGACAATAAGTGATTTCGGATCGTTTCGGATATAACGTTTCCGTCGAACCGTAGGAACGTCCTTTTAGTCTTATTACGCTTTTATCTTAATACCTTGTAATATTCGTATATTATTCTTCTTAACAAATTTTATTAATTTGCTTATGTCTCGATATTCTTTTTGAACAAAAAAATTCTAAGTATTACCGATTATTTTAAAAATTTTACAACTAATTTCTAATAATACATATGCAGATTTATTCTTCGTGTATATAGTGTATCATTTTTCTTATACATTTGATCCTGTAGAAGGGCCACGCTGTGCCCGAAAGCTTGATGTCCTAATAAAGTGTTGAAAGAAACTCATCTCCTGAATATTTCGTCCTTACCACGCATTGTACTCACTTGTTAAATGTAGAGAGAAGATGGCATGGCAACTTGGAGACAGGTGACAGTTGCAGCAGAGTGGCGCAAGAAGAATAAAATGACAGGGCAGTCCTTCCTCAGTAGGCGGTCCAGAACTATATGACATGCGCAGAACTCTGACCTTCTAGAGTGTATGGGTGGAGTCTTTTGCTATGACGTCATGGTGCAGTTATGACGTCACAATACCGCAATGCTGCATTGCTGTCAATTCTCCCCCCACCCTATCCCCTGTTGTTAGGGCGTATTACCATCTAGTGTTCTTCTTCATATTATGTGTTCTACATTCTATAAGTCCTACAGCCATAGTACCTTTGACCATTTCGGTAAACCAGTAGATTTAAAACGATTATAGAACTGCAACTTAGATGCCAAACAATATATAGCACATAGTTTTTCAGTCAATTTTAAGACTCTTTTATATTACTACATCCCTCAGTATGTCAATTTCATATATTGAAAGCTTCTTTTTTATATATCAGGTATTAATCAAACTATTCGAATTTCCAGCTAAACACCTCTTTACTAATTCTGGAAATTTGATCAATCCCATATAAATCATATGAAATCCCTAAGTCTTCTCTTAATTAACGAGGGCTATCATTCGAAACCATTTTCTCCTGGTGGGTGTTCCGAATAGAACAAATCGGGTTTTGGTTTTTAATTGACCCGATTTTGCTAGTTTTCAGAGACATTAAATAGATGGGCCTAAGTTTCTTCGTCTATTTTCATGTAGGTGGTGCCTTTACCTTTTATGATTCTTCCTCTTTTAAACAGATAGTTTGTAAGCACAACATACTCAATGGTCTGCCGCGTATAAAACGATTTCTCTAAGACCTCTCAATATCTAGAATTTGTCTTCATACAAAGTTATGTAACTCAGCCTAGTGTGTAAGAAAAGTTAGACTTCATCTATATCTCTAGTGAACTACCATAATAATAGTAAACAGTCATCAGACAGTGTAATATCCTTGATGAAACTCAATAACAAACAAAGAAGTGATTCAAACCTATAACTAAAGAGAATATAAATCCCAAATACCTTCAAGTTTGAAGATTAGTTGCCTTATATGTAAATAGACTTTTATTAAAAAAGCAATATCTTGATTTCTTATCTATTTTAAAGCACTTTTATTGTATGTTTTACTGTATATAAGTATATTATGATTGTTATATCTGTTTTTTGTGTGTTTTATAAAGAAGCGTTTAGAAACTCTTTGGCGTTTTGAATAAATAAGGTAAATACTCTCACTGGCGCTTCGACTACTTAGAGTATAGAATCTCAATGATGTTTTGAATATGTATAATATATACTCTCTTTAGTGTTTGTCGAATATGTAGAGTATAGAATATTTTGGCAGCTTCGTATGGGTAGAGTATAGACTTTCTTTATGCCTTCAACATTTGTATAGACACTGTTTGGCACTTCGAATAGATAGAGAATATACTCTATTTTGAATTTGACTAGATAAATATATTCATGCACCTAGATTAGAGACTCTCCTTGGCACTTAAACTAAGTAGAGTATCGACTCTTCTTGGCACTTCGACTAAGTAGAGTAACGACTCTCCTTGGTGCTTCGACTAAGTGGAGTATCGAATCTCCTTGGCACTTCGACTAAGTAGAGTATCGACTCTCTTCGGCGCTTGGACTAAGTAGAGTATCGACTCTCCTTGGCGCATCGACTAAGTAGAGTATCGACTCTCCTTTGCGCATCGACTAAGTAGAGTATCGACTCTCCTTGGCATTTCGACTAAGTAGAGTATTGACTCTCCTTGGCGCTTAGACTAAGTAGTGTATCGACTCTCCTTAGCACTTCGACTAAGTAGAGTATTGACTCTCCTTGGCGCTTCGACTAAGTAGAGTATCGACTCTCCTTGGCGCTTCAACTAAGTAGGGTATCGACTCTCCTTGGGTCTTCGACTAAGTAGAGTATCGACTTTCTTTGGCGCTTCGACTAAGTAGATTATCGACTCTCCTTGGCATTTCGACTAAGTAGAGTATCGACTCTCCTTGGCACATCGACTAAGTAGAGTATCGACTCTTCTTGGAGCTTCGACTAAGTAGAGTATCGACTCTTCTTGGAGCTTCGACTAAGTAGAGTATCGACTCTTCTTGGAGCTTCGACTAAGTAGAGTATCGACTCTCCTTGGCACATCGACTAAGTAGAGTATCGACTCTCCTTGGCACTTCGACTAAGTAGAGTATCGACTCTCCTTGGCCCTTCGACTAAGTAGAGTATCGACTCTCCTTGGCACTTCGACTAAGTAGAGTATTAACTCTCCTTGGCCCTTCGACTAAGTAGAGTATCGACTCTCCTTAGCGCTTCGACTAAGTAGAGTATCGACTCTCCTTGGCATTTCGACTAAGTAGAGTATCGACTCTCCTTAGCGCTTCGACTAAGTAGAGTATCGACTCTCCTTGGCGCTTCGACTAAGTAGAGTATCGACTCTTCTTGGAGCTTCGACTAAGTAGAGTATCGACTCTTCTTGGAGCTTCGACTAAGTAGAGTATCGACTCTCCTTGGCACTTCGACTAAGTAGAGTATCGACTCTCCATGGCGCTTCGACTAAGTAGAGTATCGACTCTTCTTGGAGCTTCGACTAAGTAGAGTATCGACTCTTCTTGGAGCTTCGACTAAGTAGAGTATCGACTCTCCTTGGCACTTCGACTAAGTAGAGTATCGACTCTCCTTGGCACTTCGACTAAGTAGAGTATCGACTCTCCTTGGCCCTTCGACTAAGTAGGGTATCGACTCTCCTTGGCACTTCGACTAAGTAGAGTATCGACTCTCCTTGGCCCTTCGACTAAGTAGAGTATCGACTCTCCTTAGCGCTTCGACTAAGTAGAGTATCGACTCTCCTTGGCATTTCGACTAAGTAGAGTATCGACTCTCATTGTCACTTCGACTAAGTAGAGTATCGACTCTCCTTGGCACTACGACTAATTAGAGTATCGACTCTCCTTGGCACTTGGACTAAGTAGAGTATCGACTCTCCTTGGCACTTCGACTAAGTAGAGTATCGACTCTTCTTGGCGCTTCGACTAAGTAGAGTATCGACTCTTCTTGGCGCTTCGACTAAGTAGAGTATCGACTCTCATTGTCACTTCGACTAAGTAGAGTATCGACTCTCCTTGGCTCTACGACTATTTAGAGTATCGACTCTCCTTGGCACTTGGACTAAGTAGAGTATCGACTCTCCTTGGCGCTTCGACTAAGTAGAGTATCGACTCTCCTTGGCGCTTCGACTAAGTAGAGTATCGACTCTTCTTGGCGCTTCGACTAAGTAGAGTATCGACTCTCCTTGGCGCTTCGACTAAGTAGAGTATCGACTCTCCTTGTCACTTCGACTAAGTAGAGTATCGACTCTCCTTGGCGCTTCGACTAAGTAGGGTATCGACTCTCCTTGGCGCTTCGACTAAGTAGAGTATCGACTCTCATTGTCACTTCGACTAAGTAGAGTATCGACTCTCCTTGGCACTACGACTAATTAGAGTATCGACTCTCCTTGGCACTTGGACTAAGTAGAGTATCGACTCTCCTTGGCACTTCGACTAAGTAGAGTATCGACTCTTCTTGGCGCTTCGACTAAGTAGAGTATCGACTCTTCTTGGCGCTTCGACTAAGTAGAGTATCGACTCTCATTGTCACTTCGACTAAGTAGAGTATCGACTCTCCTTGGCTCTACGACTATTTAGAGTATCGACTCTCCTTGGCACTTGGACTAAGTAGAGTATCGACTCTCCTTGGCGCTTCGACTAAGTAGAGTATCGACTCTCCTTGGCGCTTCGACTAAGTAGAGTATCGACTCTTCTTGGCGCTTCGACTAAGTAGAGTATCGACTCTCCTTGGCGCTTCGACTAAGTAGAGTATCGACTCTCCTTGTCACTTCGACTAAGTAGAGTATCGAATCTCCTTGGCACTTAGACTAAGTAGAGTATCGACTCTCCTTGGCGCTTCGACTAAGTAGAGTATCGACTCTCCTTGGCGCTTCGACTAAGTAGAGTATCGACTCTCATTGTCACTTCGACTAAGTAGAGTATCGACTCTCCTTGGCACTACGACTAATTAGAGTATCGACTCTCCTTGGCGCTTGGACTAAGTAGAGTATCGACTCTCCTTGGCGCTTCGACTAAGTAGAGTATCGACTCTCCTTGGCGCTTCGACTAAGTAGAGTATCGACTCTTCTTGGCGCTTCGACTAAGTAGAGTATCGACTCTCCTTGGCGCTTCGACTAAGTAGAGTATCGACTCTCCTTGGCGCTTCGACTAAGTAGAGTATCGACTCCCCTTGGCGCTTCGACTAAGTAGAGTATCGACTCTCCTTGGCGCTTCGACTAAGTAGAGTATCGACTCTCCTTGGCGCTTCGACTAAGTAGAGTATCGACTCTCCTTGGAACTTCGACTAAGTAGAATATCGACTTTCTTTTGCATTCCGACCACTTACACTAAAAACTCTTTCTTTGGAACATTATTTACATATAAAGTATGGACTCTATTTTAAACTTCAAATAAGTATAACATAAAGTCTTTTTTATTTTGCGCTACGAATATATTATATTATGTGCTTGGTCTAAGTGAATAAATGACCTTCTCTTTAGAGATTCATATACTTAAGAGAGTATATCTTTGAAGATTTATTTATATATATAGTGTAGACTCTCTCTTTAGAGCTACACATATATAAAATATAGATTCGCTTTAGTGCATCGCCTATACGTAATGAATATATTCTCTTTTGCACTTCAATTATATGGCATTTAAGTTGGCTTTGACGCCTTGTATACATAGAATGAGATTCTTTGGAGCTTCCTATATGCTTAGTATAGACTCTCCTTAAAGTTCAGACTATGTTGAATATAGGTTCTTTTTGACAGTTAGATTTTTGCAGAGTATAAACCTTCGTACGTGTGCGTAAAATATAGACTCTCTTTTGCGTTTAACTATGTAGCGTATATAAATTCTCCGTAGCTTTGAATACATAGTGTATATTCTCCTTGGCATTTTAACTAAGAAGTGTATAAACTATCTCTTTGACGTTTCTACTATAAATATTATAGTCTCTCTTAAGCACTTAGACTCTATATAAATAGAGAGGTTAAACCATATTTCTCGTTTTCAGTAAGTAGAAAATAGGCTCTCTTTGTCTTTACTATAGACACATAAGACAAATCATTGGTGCTTCGACCGCATATAAAACTCTTTGACGCTTCGAGTAAGGTAGGATTTCTTTATCGCTTCAATTATGTGTACTGCATATATTTTATTCAATGCTTCGACTATGTAACACAGATAATCTTTGGCATTTTACTACATAGAGAATTTACTCTTTTTGTCATTATGGATAGGTAGAATATAGTCTTTTTGATATTTGGGTGATACGGTGCGATGAATATCTTTGATTCTTGAGTATGTGGAATATAGACTCTCTTTGGCAGTTCGACTTAGTATAGTGTTAACTCTCTCCTTTTTCTTCCACTAGAAGCAATATATTATCTATTTGGCCTTTGGAATACGTAGAATATACATTCTCTTTAGCGCTTGAACTATGCTGAGTATAGAGTTTTTTTGTACTTTTCGACTATGTCGTGAGTATTGATTGTTTCTTTGTGCTTTAAATACATATATTCAGACTCACTTTTGCGCTTGTAATATATAATGTATATATTCTCTCGTGTCTTTTATTTTTTACTCTGCAAAATATTAACTCTATTTAATGATTCAACTACATAGAATATAAACTCTCTTTTCGGCTTCAAATTAGTTGAATATAGAATCTCTTTGGCGTTTGAACTAAGTAAGTTATACATTCTCTTTGACCCCTTGACCATGTAGAATATAGCCCTTTTATTTTTGGCTTCTCGGTCTCAAAAGATATTGACTCTTCTTGACACGCTTCTACTAAATATATTTTTAACTTTTATCCATTTTAAATAAATATATTTTAGACTCTCTTTGAATATACGACTATGTTGAGTATAATTGATTATTGCTATTTGAGTATCTCCTCGAGGCTTTGTGACTGAATTTAGTACTCTTTTTGGAGTTTCGAATATATGCAGTACAGAATTTCTTTGGCGTACTAACTATATAACGCATAGACTCTTTGGAACTTTGATTATATAAAGTAATAGGGTTTCTTAGTGCATATATATTGTCGCGCGTGACCCCTCTAGTTCTTCGCGACGAAGCCGCTTCCTCCAACATGGATCACCTACCCGAGCTCCCGTTGATCTCTCTCTCTCTCTCTGCAGCTGTACCCTGCAGAGCACCCAAGGACGTCCGAGAACCACCGCTCAAGTGGAACTCCATTCCTCTGGCAGTATCTCTTAGCCTTACCACTGGTGGGGGGACACGAGAGACTTACCACAAGAGTAGCAGCAGCGATATGGCGATGGCAAGAGTAACAACAGCAACCGGCTCCGAGACTTCTAAAACTCCTCTTTTATTGTCATTTTTACTACAAATTACATATAACTAAAATAACATCCAACGGGTATTTACATTTATTTACACACCAGAACCAATATAAACACATATTTTCAACTATTTGCTCCAGGAAACAGGAACACAGCAGTCGGCGATTCCCACACAAGTTTCATACGGAAACAGGCGAAAGCGCCATCTATTGGCGGAGGTTGTGTATATTTTGAGGCCTTTATACGCGATAACATGAATAGGTAGAGTAGAAAATGCTTAACTATATTAATTATAGAATCTCTTTAGCTTTTCGATTATGAGGACTATAGATTTCCTTTCGCATTTTGACTATGTATCCTATATATTTTCTTTGGCGTGTCAACTATGTAGAGCATAGATTCTCTTTGGCGTTTCAATTGCGGTGAGTTAATTTTTTTGGGGTTTTCTACTAAATAAAATGATGACATTCTTTGGAACTTCGACGAGGTAGGATATAAACTCTTTTTTTTTTCTGATTAGAATATTCAGACTATAGACTCTCTTTGGCGCGCTTCGCGACCATGCACAAAACTATCTTTGGCGCTTTAAAAATGAACTGTACAAACTCTCTTCGATGCTTTGACTATGCAACGCATATGCTCTTCGGTATTTCAACTACGTATATATAGAATATCTATTTGGTGTTAAGAAATATTAGAATATAGTGAGAGTCTGTGGCGTTTCAAATATGAAGCATAAGGACTATATATAATGCTACAAATATGTTGAGTATACGTTTTACTTGGCGCTTCGGTTATGTAAAACATGACTCTTCTTCGACTATGTGCTTTGTGCTTCAACATAATAGAGTAACTACTTTCTTTGGCACTTCGAATAAGTATAGGGTGGAATCTCATTGGCGTCTTAATAGGTACAGTATAGACTCTCTCTGGTGCTTGGGCTATGTAACGCGTAGACTCAGTGAGACTTCTACTATGTAGAGTCTCTTTGGCACTTTGAATATATGTCGGGTAATGGCAATCTTTAATTCTTCTACTATATAGAGTATACCTTTTATTGGAATTTTATATAGGCAGAGTGAAGATTCTCTATTGCACTTTGTTTTCCTGATTTATTGATTCTATTTGGCACCTCAACTGCGTAAAGTATTAGATTTGGCAATTCAAATATATAGTGTAGACTCTCTTTTGCACTTGGTGTATATAGAGTCTAATGTTTTTGGCGCTTTGACTACAAAAAATAAACTATCTTTGGTATTATAAAAATATAAAGTATAAGCTCTTTTTGGCGCGTTGAATATGTAGAGTATTGACTCTAATTGTGGTTTCGACTATGTATAGACTCCCTTTGGCGATTGGTGTACATAAAATATGGAATATTTGTGCATAAACTAGAAATTTGTAGTCGCTATTTGACGCTTTGATTTATTAAGAGTACAGACTCTTTATGCGCTTCAACTACTTAGAGTATAAATTTTCTTTGTAGTTTCAAATAGGTAAAGAAAAAAACTTTATTTGGCGCTTCGACTTCATAGAGAATACTTTTTTTTTTTGGCGTTTCAAATGTTTAGAACATAGATTCTCTTTAGCACTTTGAATTGTATGAATTGCTACTTGGCGAAGAAGACCATGAAAGAAACTCTGGCAAAATATACTTAATCGAACAACGATTTAGGGCGTTTAGAATATGTTAAAACAAGAAATAAATATACGTCGATTATCGATATTAAAAAGGAATAATACTCTAACCTATGCACGGTGGATTCTATGGCCACTGGACATTCGTCGGACCTGGAGGCTGTTGGGCTCTGCGCTGCCTGGAGGAGTTCCATCTATGCTTCATTTCTGTAGTGAATCTGTATAAGAGCAGTGGTCTTAATAAAGCTGTATGTGTGTGTGGTATTACAGAGGGTATAGGCTCTTTGGAGTTTCGACTAAGTAAAAACTCGCTTTGGCGCTTCTTATAAATGAAGAGATTGAAACTGCTTTTATCACATCATTCATATGGTATTATAATATTATGGAATTAATAAATTAAGTCCTCATTGGAGCACTCAATATTGTGATTGATGGACTAGAGGTCCGCTGTGGAATACTCAAGGTTGCGATTGATGGGCTAGAGGTTCGCTCTGGATTACTCAAAATTGTGATTGATGGGCTAGAGGTTCGCTGTGGAATACTCAAGGTTGTGATTGATGGGCTAGAGGTTTGCTGTGAAATACTCAAGGTTGCGATTGATGGGCTAGAGGTTCGCTGTGGAATACTCAAGGTTTTGATTGATGGGCTAGAGGTTCGCTGTGGATTACTCAAGATTGTTATTGATGGGCTAGAGGTTCGCTGTGGAATACTCAAGGTTGCGATTGATGGGCTAGAGGTTCGCTGTGGATTACTCAAGATTGTGATTGATGGGCTAGAGGTTCGCTGTGGAATATTCAAGGTTAGAGATTGATGGGCTAGAGGTTCGTTGTGGATTACTCAAGATTGTGATTTATGGGCTAGGGGTTCGCTGTGGAATACTCAAGGTTGCGATTAATGGGCTAGAGGTTCGCTGTGGAATACTCAAGGTTGCGATTGATGGGCTAGAGGTTCGCTGTGGATTACTCAAGATTGTTATTGATGGGCTAGAGGTTCGCTGTGGAATATTCAAGGTTAGAGATTGATGGGCTAGAGGTTCGCTGTGGAATATTCAAGGTTAGAGATTGATGGGCTAGAGGTTCGTTGTGGATTACTCAAGATTTGGTTAATGGTATTGAGGTACACTGCGTAGTACCCAAGGTTGTGATTGATGAGCTAAGGTCTGCTGTGGAATACTCAAGGTTGTGGCTGATGACCTTGAGGTCCGCTGTTGGGTAATCAAAGTTGTGATTGATGGGCTTTGAGGTCCGCTGTGGAATACTCAAGGTTGTAATTAATGAGTTTGAGGTCCGCTGTGGGGCAGTCAATGTTGTGATTTATGGGCTAGAGGTTCTCTGTGAAATACTCAAAGTTTTGATTGATGAATTTGAGGTCCACTGTGGACTAATAAAGGTTTTGATTGATGGGCTTGAGGTCCGCTGTGGAGTAATCAAGATTATCATTTAGGACTTGAGGTCCGCTGTGACGAACTCAAGGATATTATTTGACTTGGAATTACCTTTAGAGAACTCAAAGAGGGAATTCTTGAAGCGCTCTAATTGACTTTAGTCGGATAATATTGAGATTAATTGCAGCTTGAACGTCGGGCTTGGGCCTGTCAATGTAAACTAATGACTCCCTTCAAACACATTCAACTTACCTGCATGTCAGAGGGGCCTAGAATTCATGAATGGGGCATTAAAAGAGGACAAGAATACATTCTATATATACAATCTTTATTTAAATTGAATTCCATTGAAGGACGTGAAGTATTCAGTAGTTCTTGAGTTAACGCCTTGTCTGGCGTAGCTGTAATGCGTTTCTTTTAAGAAAATTGTTTATCTGTCATGATAGTAAAGCGGATTCCAAGAAGGATCTGGAATAATCTAGGAATTGAAGTGAGATTACCTTCAAATCTTTCATTAGTTGACTACATATGTATAGCTGACCTAAAGGTTTATGATTGGATTTTGAGTTGATATCTCTCTCTATATATGTATTTATAAAATTCATTTATGTATTATTTTATTAATATCTCAAATATCAATTTTGCATGTCTACTCAAGTTGAGACTCGCGTATGCTTCAGGAGTCTGAGATATGCACATTATATATTTGCTTCTCATCAGTAGAGAAGAAGCTATATATGTTAGAATACTCCAATGGCGTTTTTTCCATGTTGTCATTCCTCTAGACCCTAGGAAGGTAAACAGATGTTTTCTAGATGAGACCTTTTTGAATCTTGTAGGATGCTGTATTAATGCCGTGCAGGTGAAGTTGCTTCTCAGGGTTTAGCAGTTCCTCTGTGGTCATTCGACTTGTCTTATTCTTCTCCTACCTGGCGTTGATATCACTTGTACAACGACTGCCAAATATTATCTCAAAGTAATACAAGAGATTTTCAAGTCTGTGTTGAGGGATATTTGAATCCAATCACGATTATCAACGTTTTAGGTGCAATCACATTGACCTTCTGATGCAATTATGTGGACCTGCACTTTAGGTCCATTCACGTTGGCCTACGCTTAAGGTCCACTCAGGCTGACCAATGCTTTCAAGCAATCTGGTTAACCTAAGCTTCTGTTCTAAACACGCTTGCCTATGCTTGAAGCAATCTGGTTTATCAATGTTTCAGTGTCAATCAGACTGACCTATGTAAGATACAATCTGGTCTACCAGCGTTTCAGGTTCAAAAACGCTGACCTATGCTTTAAACAATCTGCTTTATCTAAGTAACAAGTTCAATCAGGCTTACCTATGATATTGCTACAATATTTGGTTAACCTATGTTTTAGGCCTTATAAACGCTGACATATACTTTTTATGTAATCTGGATAAACTGTGTCAATTTAAATCACGTTGGAGAAAAATAGAAATATGTTCTAGTTGCAACCAGGTTGAACTGTATTTCCGATGCAACGAGGTTGAATTATATTTAGATACCACCAGGTTGAAATAGATTTCAGATGCCACCAAGTTGAACTAGATTTCAGATGCCACCAGGTTGAACTAGATTTCATATACCACCAGGTTGAACTAGATTTCAGATTCCACCAAGTTGAACTAGATTTCAAATGGCACCAGGTTTAAATAAATTTCAGATACCACTAGGTTGAACTACATTTCAGATGCCAACAGGTTGAACAATATTTCAGATACTACTAGGTTGAACTTTATTTCAGATACCACTGGGTGAACTTTATTTCAGATACCACCAGGTTGAACTTTATTTCAGATGCCAACAGGTTGAACTATATTCCAGATGCTGCCAGGTTGAAATTTATTTCAGATACCACCAGGTTGAACTAGATTTCATATGGTGTCAGGTTGAACTATATTTCAGATACCACAAGGTTGAACTAGATTTCAGATGCCAACAGGTTAAACTAGATTTCAGATTCCACCAGGTTGATCTATATTTCAGATTTCACCAGATTGAATTATATTTCAGATGACAAAAGGTTTGAACTAGACTTCAGATAACACCAGTTTGGACTAGATTTCAGATGCCACCAGGTTGAACTAGATTTCAGATGCCACCAGGTTGAACTAGATTTCAGATTCCACCAGGTTGAACTAGATTTCAGATTTCACCATATTGAATTATAGTTCAGATGCCACCAGGTTGAACTAGATTTCAGATGCCAACAGGTTAAACTAGATTTCAGATTCCACCAGGTTGATCTATATTTCAGATTTCACCAGATTGAATTATATTTCAGATGACAAAAGTTTGAACTAGACTTCAGATAACACCAGCTTGGACTAGATTTCAGATGACACCAGGTTGAACTAGATTTCAGATGCCACCAGGTTGAACTAGATTTCAGATGCCAACAGGTTGAACTAGATTTCAGATGCAAATAGGTTAAATTATATTTCAGATGTCAAAAGGTTGAACTATATTTCAGGTGCGAAGAGGTTAAGTTATATTTTAGATGCCTAAAGGTTTGAAATAGATTTCAGATACCATCAGGTTGAACTAGATTTCAGATTTCACCAGATTGAATTAAGTTCATATGCCACCAGGTTGAACTAGATTCCAGATATCACCAGGTTGAACTAGATTTCAGATTCCACCAGGTTGAACTAGATTTCAGATTTCACCAGATTGAATTATAGTTCAGATTCCACCAGGTTGAACTATATTTCAAATTCCAAAAGGTTTGAACTAGATTTCAGATAACACCAGCTTGGACTAGATTTCAGATGACACCAGGTTGAACTAGATTTCAGATGCCACCAGGTTGAACTAGATTTCAGATGAAAACAGGTTGAACTAGATTTCAGATACCAATAGGTTTAACTAGGTTTCAGATGGCAACAGGTTGAACTAGATTTCGGATGCAAAGAGGTTAAATCATATTTCAGATGCCAAAAGGTTGAACTATATTTCAGATGCAAAGAGGTTAAATTATATTTTATATGCCAAAAGGTTGAACTAGATATCAGATGAAAATAGGTTTAATTATATTTTAGATGCCTAAAGGTTTGAAATAGATTTCAGATACCACTAGGTTGAACTAGATTTAAGATTTCACCAAATTGAATTATAGTTCAGATGCCACCAGGTTGAACTAGATTTCAGATATCACCAGGTTTGAACTAGATTTCAGATGACACCAGCTTGGACTAGATTTCAGATGACACCAGGTTGTACTAGATTTCAGATGCCACCAGGTTGAACTAGATTTCTGATGCCAACAGGTTGAACTAGATTTCAGATGAAAACAAGTTGAACTAGATTTCAGATGCCAATAGGTTTAACTATGTTTCAGATGCCAACAGGTTGAACCTGATTTCAGATGCAAATAGGTTAAATTATATTTAAGATTCCCAAAATATTGAACTATATTTCATATTCAAAGAGGTTTTATATATTTTAGATGCCAAAAGGTTTGAAATAGATTTCAGATGCCACCATGTTGAACTAGATTTCAGATGCAAACAGGTTGAACTAGATTTCAGATGCCAACAGGTTGAACTAGATTTCAGATGAAAAGAGGTTTAATTATATTTTAGATGCCTAAAGGTTTGAAATAGATTTCAGATACCACCAGGTTGAACTAGATATCAGATTTCACCAGATTGAATTATAGTTCAGATGCCACCAGGTTGAACTAGAATTCAGATATCACCAGGTTGAACTAGATTTCAGATATCACCAGGTTGAACTAGATTTCAGATAACACCAGGTTGAACTAGATTTCAGATTCCACCAGGTTGAACTAGATTTCAGATTTCACCAGATTGAATTATAGTTCAGATGCTACCAGGTTGAACTAGATTTCAGATATCACCAGGTTGAACTAGATTTCAGATACCACCAGGTTGAACTAGATTTCAGATTTCACCAGATTGAATTATAGTTCAGATGCCACCAGGTTGAACTATATTTCAGATTCCACCAGGTTGAACTATATTTCAGATGCCAAAAGGTTTGAACTAGATTTCAGATGACACCAGCTTGGACTAGATTTCAGATGACACCAGGTTGAACTAGATTTCAGATGCCAACAGGTTGAACTAGATTTCAGATGCCAACAGGTTGAACTAGATTTCAGATGCCGCCAGGTTGAACTAGATTTCAGATGCCAACAGGTTGAACTGGATTTCAGATGACAACAGGTTGAACTAGATTTCAGATGCCAATAGGTTGAACTAGATATAGATGCCAATAGGTTTAACTAGGTTTCAGATGCCAACAGGTTGAACTAGATTTCAGATGCCAACAGGTTGAACTAGATTTCAGATGCAAAGAGGTTAAATTATATTT
>CP092882.1:28390371-28561292 GCA_030710605.1 Cordylochernes scorpioides
CAGATGTCAAAAGGTTGAACTAGATTTCAGAATCAACAAGTTTAAATTATATCTAAATGTGCATTAAAGCTGAACTACTCCTAATATGCAATTATATTGCATTATGATTCAGATGCAACCAGATTGAACTATTCCTAAAATGCACCCATGTTGAACTAGGAACTTTATAGTCTCATGTTAAATTCGGATTCAGCCATATTGAACTATTTCGCTGAAATTAAACGCCGGTTTTATTTGAAATCGTATTTCAAAGAAACTTTAGCGAAATGTTTCTCTATTTAATAAACATGAACTCACTTCAAGTTCTAAACAGTTCTTCATCACGGCCCTACGTTAGATTGAACAACGCATTGGGTTCCAAAGGCTTATATGATTCCTAACAAATGTTTCATCACACGAAGGGCCATAATAAAGAGCTGTTGAACTTCAAAGTTAGCCCTATTTTATCGAAAGAAGACTCATAGCACTATAGCTGTTTTAGGATCTAGTGATTCTGAACTATGTTCTAGATGCAATTATGTTAACACTTTCATTTAATTTGTTCATTTCTACCATGAATAAAACAAACAATCAAACAAATATATTGTATTCCGTGCAACATCAAGCTATTCGCATACGTGGGAAACTTGCAATACCAAGCATTCAAAAAACACTCTCCCACTATAAATACATCAAAAACAAAATTTAAAATAATACATAAAACAAGATCACAATACAAAACACACACGTAACATATAAAGATAAAAAATAAATAAAAATTAAACTAAACAGGCGATAAAAACAAAATTTTAAAAAATAATTAACAAATAATAAATAAATAAAACGACATCAAACATCACTGTACTTACAGAAAGTCTAATGATAGCGTTGTTCAAGTGGATTATTTGCAGAAGAACGCGAGCAGAAGACAGGACGCAGCAGATAGGACAAGCAAAATGGCGCCAGGACGCCCACGGCTTTCGGGGAAAGAGACCTTCTAAATGACGTAACATGCGCAGTGCTCCCTGCAAAGCGATCAATAAATCTAGACCTTCACTGTTGCTAAGGGCGCTCTGTGAATTCCTACAGAATAAAATTTGACCACGGACCTACCATGCGCAAATAAAATCGATCGTCTCCTCAAATCAATATTTAAAGAGGATTCAAAATCTCACAAAACAGATTATTGAAAACGATGAGAGTGTTTATTATCATTTTTATTACTAAAGAGACACTTCGATTTTATATCTGTTATAATTCTCTTTGGTCATATTCAAATATATTGAAATTTCATCAAAATTAATTAAAAGCTTAAGAGCAAATTATTTAGGGAACATTCGCTTTCTATATGTAGCTAGGTACTTTTTTTAATAGTTCATTTTCACAATCCTATTAAAGGGAGTATCAATTTAAAAGTCTTTTTCTCATATAAAATTTGTTAATTATTTTAAAATATTTGTTAAAGTTGTGTTTTGAGTATTGGGAAGGTAAACATAAGGAGTATTGTAATTCTTAAAATCATGCTATACCCCTCCCCTTTCTTCATATTAGAAGGCAATAAGAATTCCCTTAAGAATAGATATTACCACAACACACAAACGCTATAGTGAGAACTCTCCCCTTTCGGTAAATTCGACCTATTTCATAACTCCTCTAGTAGAATGTTATAAGATCGAAGCAGTGTCTGTACTGATGAGGGCCATAGCCTAAAGCCATGTTATACAGGTTTATTTTTTGTTTGAATTTGTCAACACTAGTAACGCTTTTCAATAGGGCGATGAACAAAATGCTATGTTCTGATGCCTAATTAAAAACAAAGGTGCCCCTTTTGATACATGAATATCTTCCTCCACAACTTTATGTTGTAAACATGTATATATATTTGTGTATTTGCACGCCAATAGAGGCATCTCTAAATATTCATAAAAAATAATGCATTTTGTTTTTCTCCCCAGTTCTGCAGAATGCTAAATTATAATAGTACATTGTTAAACGACACTTGAAGTTACACCGCATGAATTTCTTTTAAACGAAAAATCAAATTTTTATATCAATGTAAAATATTGACTATTTTTAACCTTTTTGGATGAGGTATGAAAGGGTGAATTATGAAGAGTAATGACGAACGGAAAAATAAAAGTGTCCAGGGATGGGAATCGAACCCACAATGTTCCGCTTACCGGGCAGATGCCATGTCCACTAGGCTACCCTGGACCTTATTTTCCGTTCGTAAATGATTGTGAATGTCCGTTAGATATTTTACCTTGAAATAAAAAAATGATTTTTCGTTTAAAAGAAACTCATGCGGTGTAACTTCAAGTGTCGTTTTACAATCACGGGCCGCAGTGTATTATATTGTATAATAGTACATGTTAGATAAACAGGCAGAAAAATATTATAATCAATATATTTAAAAAATTATCTATAATATTAACAACAGATTCCCTGAAACATTATTCTACCAGTGCAAGAAGAAACCGACCGAACATTCAATAAATGCTACATAAATTCCATCTATTTCAAATAAATCCATTTAGATCCCTGTAATTCTATATCTCATGTCTGAAACTCCAGGCATTAAGGGAAAATTGGAGCTCCCCCACAGAAATACAATCTCTCTCTCTCTCCTAAATATGTCATATAATAACTCTCTATCTTTCATTATTAATACATATTCGATTCCCCTTTTCTCTTTTTCTGTGAATTATTTTCTTTTAAATTTGTCTTATATGAATCACAAATTATAAATATATATATAATAGAACCTCCCTTTACCGGACACCCCGCTAGCCGACACTTCTCCACAAAGGACAGTTTTCATTTGCAAAATTACCATTTTTACAATTTAGCAATTCTTCGGTAAGAAGAAACCTCTCTCTGAAAGAGACTTGGGCTCTGAAACTAGGTGTCCTTTACAGGGAGTTTCTACTGTATAAATTTTGCCGGGAGTAAATTGATCTATAAAAATAAAGGTCACCTTTCCCGTTAAAATAGACACTAAAACTAATGCCATCTATTGACCGTTTCTTCAAACTAACGGATTTAGGTTGGTGACAAAGTATACCATCAGTTTTGGAAAACCATGACTTTCAGGCGGACGCTTTTCAGTTTTCCAAAGCTAGTGTTGTGGCTTCTTTCGTTAGTTTGCGGAGACGGTCTATAGATAGCGCATAATTTGATCGTCTAATTTGACAGGAGATGCGACCTTTATTCTTATCAATTATAAATAGCATTTTAAAATTAGCATTTTATTGATCAACCTCACATGTAGATATCTGATTGTAGGCTACATACGGAGAGAACACATATGTAACTAAGAATATTTTATTATGTTTTTTTACCACATTTATGCCACTTATATGCAACTTTTCGTTTCTTTCAAATACTCATAATAAATATAAATCGAAGAAAAAATACTTTGCAGTATATTTTTGGTCTTTATTTTTTAATTAAATCTGTAATTACCTTAATGGAAATAAATCTATTAATTGATATAACAAATATCATATATAAATATGTCATTTTAATATTACTCTGATCGAAAATTAAAAGAATAAATTTATAATTTTTTCACATTTCGAGCTATACTTACTTTCTTTAAAGAGCTTCGAACAATCTATGTCCTACATTAGAAAAGAAAGAAAAACATTTATGTATCAAACTTAAACAAAAAAGGTGACATAGCATATCCCCAGTTAGCCAATTCACCTTACATTTGCTAGTAGGACACAACATCCATTTTCAATATCGACGCCCCAGAATCGAATTCCACAATTAGCTTTTTTTTTCTAACTTAATGGACTCTGCTTCTTGTAAAAGTTCAAACACACCAGTGAGTGCAAATAACCAAACGGGGGATCTGGCACACCTGTAACTGCAACTGCTTTCTACATGTGACGGTGTAAGCAGAAAGGTTTTAACAACAAGGTTTTAGCACCGCTATACTACTCTACTTCTGTGTTTTAACAATAAATTAAATCATTATATACATATAATGTTAATATCAAAAATGATTATCAAAATACAAAACTATTTGTATTTTGATAACAGATGGCACGCTAGTGCATCGTAATAAAAATGATTATATATAACACATTTCATTTTTATTAGTTAAAAATAGCTCTTTTTAAAAAAGGGACAATTAAAAGATACAGCCTCCAAGATAGACCAGGTTTAACCATATTTCATGGATGACTCCACTGTACTATACCCATGGGATTATTTCGTCTTTCTCTCGAATCTAGTACACGATATCTTAATCCCACTTTATTAGGTACCGCTCAAAATGAGAAACATATTTTATGATATTGGGAACAAAGAATAATATTAGTAAATTAAATTTTATTGCCCTCTATCGTTAAAATTTTACACAAATAAATTTACTGGCAATGCGTTTCTTTTTTAAATCTCTACAGACCTTACTGCAATGATATGATTTAATAAATGAGAGGGCTTGGCTCATCAGTAGTGAACCCTCTCAGCGGTTTCGCCAAATTAATCTCTAGACCGCTCTACTATTGTATTGGACTGGTTTTGTTATATGCCCTGCATTTTCTATGGAAGGCAGCTAAATGGTGTTTAGTGAACTATGGACATAAGCTTATAGGTCTGTAGAGGTACATACATATAAATTTCAAGGTATTGCATCGAGCAAAGCTCTTCCGCGCAAAACATGTTTTCATAACCATTATATATTAGTAAATTAAATTTTATTGCTCGATGCAATACCTTGAAATTTATATGTATGTACCTCTACAGACCTATAAGCTTATGTCCATAGTTCACTAAACACCATTTAGCTGCCTTCCATAGAAAATGCAGGGTATATAACAAAACCAGTCCAATACAATAGTAGAGCGGTCTAGAGATTAATTTGGCGAAACCGCTGAGAGGGTTCACTACTGATGAGCCAAGCCCTCTCATTTATTAAATCATATCATTGCAGTAAGGTCTGTAGAGATTTAAAAAAGAAACGCATTGCCAGTAAATTTATTTGTGTAAAATTTTAAAGAATAATATGTGAAGGTTATTCATATATTAAAACAAAGGTTCCAACGCGGGATTCGATCCCGGTTCATGGCTTTCGGGAATCGAAGGTTTTAACCACTCGTCCAACGACTCATCGATTTCTTAATAGATAGCATTAATATGTTAATTATTTTTACCTTTTATTAAACGGGCAGCTTTCGGTAATTTACCTTTCTTACAGATTCTTTCTGATATATTCAATTGTTAACTACTGAATACATTTTTAAGCGAAAGATTTAATATATGATGTAGTTAACTTCATGTGCCAAACTGTTATTTTGTGAATTTGTGGAAGAGTCTAGCTCGATGTAAGTAAATATCGACTGTGTCCTCAAAGTTTATGTCGACAGATTCACTGAACACCTTTCGAGAGAGCCGGATATATAAGTAGATCGGCCCATATACAATAATAGTTATCAAATTTCAAAACTATTTTAAAGGCGTAGGATTCTTTTTGATATTAAACAATTTCTACTGCCCTACTGCAATGGAAAAATTAATGAGAGGGCCTGGCTTATCAGTGGTGAACCCTTTAAGCGGTTTCGCCAGTTTAATCCAACAATTTACCAATTTAATGGTAGATTAAACTGGCGAAACCGCTGAGAGGGTTCACCACTGATGAGCCAGGCCCTCACATTAATTTTTCCATTGCAGTAAGGGCAGTAGAAATTGTTTAATATCAAAAAGAATCTTACGCCTTTAAAATAGTTCTGAATTTTGATAACAGATGGCGCGAAAGTGCATCAATAATAGTTATATTATAGCGATATATTTATTTTTATAAACAGATTATTGATTCTGGTATTTATAATGTCACAGATATTTTTGTGTCAACGGTTATTCGGATTAGCGCTAACAAAAACAATTAGTCGAGGTGCTGTTTTCTCTATAAACCTTATTCACCTTCCACGCCAAAAATTTACATAGAAGATTGTCAAAATAAATTTACATAACAACTTAGAAAATAGATTTCATAGAATTGAAACTATGCAAATATTACAGTGACATTATCTTGATACTCTGTATACTTCCCTTATTACTTATCTTTTATTTTAGAATTGTTTATTTTGTGCTTGTGCCTTAAATAAATTGCTGTGTCAGCCTGAAGTACATTTTTTCCCAATTTTCAACGCGACAATATTGTCGCGGAGATAAATAAAGCAAGGGCAAATTTGGGATTAAATAATTTATTACAACGGGTATTTGTAGGGAGAGAGAGTTTTGTACAACTTACCCAAGTTAAAAGTTACTCCTAATGAACGGCGTTAGCCACCGTCCCGTTTTCCTTATTTACATATCAGCTTCCCCCCTCCCGGGGTCCAGGGATGATTGACAGTTGTCCCATCTGGATGGAGCTATTTGACATTACTCCCTCTTTAGAAAAAACAGCGACCCGCTGATTAGCTTGTCTCAGCCCTTGTTCTGGAAGGAAATCTATCACGGCCTGTGTTCCCTAGCAGAATGGAATGTTGTTCTTCAGGGTCCAGGTAGGGCTTCATCCGAATGACATGAACGATATCCTTGGATTTCCGTGATCGGGGAGACGGGTCCACGGGCTCTACTTCATACGTAACTTCTGAAAGCTTCTTGGTCACCTTGTAGGGACCGAAGTATCTCTTCAGTAGCTTTTCTGAGAGCCCTACTTTTCGGATGGGAGTAAAAACCCACACAAGATCATTCTTCTGGTAATAGACTGGAGTATGTTTCTGGTCGTAAAGTCTACGGTCTTTCGCCTGTGATTGTAGAAGGCGTGATCGGGAGAGTTGACGCGCTTCCTCAGCTCTGGTCACAAGTTCCCCAACGTAGTCGTCAGAGATCTCATCTGGTAGGTAGGGTAGTACGGCATCGATGTAGGTCTCGGCCTCGCGGGCGTGGACAAGAAAGAACGGAGTGTAGCCGGTCGCCTCCTGTTTAGCAGTGTTGTAAGCAAAAGTCACGTAGGGTAAAACTTGGTCCCAGTCCTTCTGCTCGACACCTGTGTACATGGACAACATGTCTCCCAGAGTTTTGTTGAACCTTTCAGTCAGGCCGTTGGTCTGGGGATGGTAGGCCGTTGTAAATCTGTGCACAATTCCGCACAGAGCATTGATCTCTTTTATTACTTGAGAAATGAAATTTCTTCCGCGATCTGTTATAATTTCTCTAGGAGCTCCATGCTTCAAGATAACATCTTCAACCAGGAACTTAGCTGTTTCGATTGCTCCTCCGTCTGGGATCGCTTTCGTTATGGCATACCTTGTCATATAATCGGTGCACACAATGATCCAACGGTTTCCATCTTTAGAAACTGGAAATCTTCCAAGGAGATCGACCCCGACCTTATAGAATGGCTTTTCTACGGGCGGTATGGATACAAGTTGTCCAGCCGGACGTCGAGGTAATTTCTTCCTTCGTTGACACTCCCGACAATGGCTTACATATTGGCGAACAGTTCTATAAAGGCCAGGCCAATAGAATCGTTTCTTGACTTTGTCATACGTTCGGGCGAAACCCAAATGCCCAGCTGTAGGAGCGTCATGTAAATCTGCCATAACTTCCGATCTTAAGTGCTTAGGGATCATCATAAGCCAGGGTCTTCCAGTTGTGCTATAGTTTTTCTTGTATAATATGCCGTCGATAATGCTGAATTCCTTTCTGGTGTAGCCCGAGTTTAAATTATCGATTATTTTAGCTAAATCCGGGTCTTTAGTCTGCTCTATATCGACGTTGGTTAGTGACATCACAGCACTTGGTGGATCGTTCTCAAGCGGGCTCCTTGACAGACAATCGGCATCCTTATGTTTGCGTCCGCTCTTGTAGATAACGGTCACGTCAAATTCTTGCAACTTCAGCGCCCATCTTGCCAAACGGCCAGAAGGATCTTTCTGCCCTACCAACCAACATAGAGAATGATGGTCAGTGACAACCGTGAATGGTCGACCAAACAAATATGGGCGGAATTTGCTAATAGACCAGACTACAGCAAGGCATTCTTTTTCCGTTGTAGAATAGTTATTTTCAGCCTTTGTCAAGCTTCTAGATGCATAAGCTATAGGCCGCTCCTTTCCACCTTGTATTTGTAGAAGAACAGCTCCAATACCATGTCCGCTTGCATCCGTGTGTAGATGGGTATCAGCGGATTCATCAAAGTGTCCTAAGACAGGCTCTGAAATTAGAGCTGTTTTAAGGACTTCAAACGCTTTCTCTTGAGCTGCATCCCAATAAAATTGTTTTTCAGTCTTCAGTAGGTCATGCAAAGATCTAGCTTTGTCGGCAAAGTTCTCAATAAATCTTCGGTAATAGGAACATAATCCAAGAAAGCTCCTCAGTTCAGAGATATTCCTTGGCCTCGGAAATTTAGAGACGGCTTCAACTTTATCTGGATCTGGATGAATTCCATTGGCGTCAACAAGGTGTCCCAAAATCTTTATCCTCCTTGATCCAAAAAGACACTTTTTGTGGTTCAAGCTTAGTCCAGCTTTCTGGATGCAGCTTAATACAAGTTGTAGACGACGTAGATGTTCCTCAAAGGTAGGTGCGTAAACTACGATGTCGTCCAGGTAGCAAAGGCACATGTTCCATTTAAGACTGCCCAGAACACTATCTATCATCCTTTCAAACGTTGCTGGAGCGTTACAAAGACCGAAAGGCATTACTTGGAATTCATACAACCCATCTGGAGTGATGAAAGCAGTTTTCTCCCTGTCTTTTTCGTCCACTTCAATCTGCCAATACCCGGACCGAAGATCCATCGTGGAGAAGTAACTAGAGCCGGCTAAACTATCCAAGGCATCGTCAATGCGTGGCAGAGGGTAAACATCTTTTTTTGTTATCTTATTTAATCGACGGTAATCTACGCAGAATCTCCAGGTCCCGTCTTTCTTTCGAACTAGAATAACTGGAGATGACCAAGGACTTTCAGAGGGCTTCACGATGTGATTTTCAATCATCTTGTTCACTTCATCTTGAATTAGTCGTCGTTCACTTGGTGCTACTCTATAGGGCCTCTGTTTGATAGGAGAGTGGTCTCCTGTGTTTATCTTGTGCTTCACAGTACTGGTGGGCTTAATAGAAGTACTCCCAAAGTCAAATATGTCGATAAACTCGTCAAGGCATGAAACAAGCTGTAACCTTTGAATTTCAGACAGCCCTGGATCTAGAGTAAGGTTTATCTTCTGTGACCATTCACGTGACTTTAGCTGCGTTTCTTGTAACTTATCGCTGGATTCAATAAGACTGCAGATATTCCCATTCTCATAACTTTCCATGGTGCACATATTCATTCCTGATGGAATCAGTTGCGGCCAAGACGCTCCATTCGCCACCCAAATGCTACCTCGGCCGTGTCGAAATGTAACCAATGAGTTTGGTATAAGAACTTCTTTTCTTAATAATAAGTCCTTAGAAGTTGAGACTAAAACATCTCTAACACCGCATACTTCTTCGTTTATCACACTGATCTTCTTTATTGATTTAGGCGGGATGACAAAGTCGTCGGAAGCAAACAATCTCTGGTTTTCCTCCTCTCGAGATTCCAGGACGGAGGTTTCCCCGAGATGGAGTTCATTTCTGCCACAATCAATGACGGCTTCGGTGGCTTTGAAGAAGTCCCATCCGAATATGATGTCATGGCTGCATTCCACCATAACAACGAATTCAAAGGATATCTTCAGACCATTAACTTCTATGTTCAGGACACATTTTCCTAGGGTCTCTATTAAATTTTTATTTGCGGCTTCAAGAATGGGACCTGGTTCTTTGAAGAGAGGTGTCTTTAGTTCGCGTCGAAATTTGTCTGAAATAACAGAAAAGTCGGCTCCTGAATCCACCAATGCTTTAATTTTGCGTCCATTTATTTCGACCATAACAAAATTTTCTTTTAATTTAGCGGCGATATACCCTGGAGGATTTTCCTCAATGGCGACCTCACCCCCGTTAGAAGCCGCTCCACTTAGTTTTTCACATTCTGAGGCTTGGGAGAACGGCTGAAACGACGGGTTGGCGACTGGGATTGTCTTCGGGCTGGCGACCTTGCACGGCTTGGATGTGGGGAAGAGCTCCGGTAGAAGTACGTCGAGGTTTGGGGCGTTACATAGTCGTCGTCGGCGTCATATCTCGGGGGTCGACTCGAAAATCCAACATTTCTTCCTTCTCCGCCATTCCTTGTCCTGGCTTCAGCGAAGACCTGCCGTCGTTCCCTACAATAACGGACGACATGTCCGGGTCGTCCGCAGTGGAAGCAGATAGGTTTGTCGTCGTAGGTTCTCCAATGTTCCGTCTTCCTGGGTTGGGTTGGTCGGTCGATATTATAATAGGGAGTTCGTGGTTGTTGTTGTACCACGTTGACTTGTGGTCTGGTAGGTTGTAGAGCACGGCTGACCTCTTCCCTCACAGTCTGTTCCAGGGCGTTCACCTCTCGGAGAGGATTGATCACTTCAGGTGCTGAGAAAACCTTTTGTATCTCTTCTCTAACGATGCGGCGAATTAAGCCGGCCAAGTCGTCTGAGTCGTCAACACACGAAATGGGCATTACGTTTGACAACCTGGCGAATTTCGTACGGCCGATCCGGCGCTGCTTGACGGTTGTCAGATGACGACAGAACTTCAGGATCTCATCTACCGTCTGTATGTCTTTCGCCACCAATACCTGGTATGTGTCCTCCGAAATTCCCTTTATAATGTGAGCAACTATCTCACTTTCTTCCATGCGAGGGTTCACCTGGTGGCAGAGACTGTGCTCTTGACTTCAGAACTTCCTCGGCGCGTCGAGCAGAATCCTCCTGCAGTCCGAACACACCGCGGAATGCGTCTTCAAAGCTTCTCCACGAGTTGAGTGATTCTTCGTTATTATCAAACCACCTTCCAGCAGTTCCGTTCAAGTAAAATACGACGTTGGCAAGCTTCATGGTCTCGTCCCATCTGTTGTACTTCGAAACTCTCTCGTACTCTTTCAACCACTGTCCAGGGTTTATATTTCCATCTCCAGAAAAGGTAGAAGGATCTCGTTGGCGTTGACAAGGGAGGTAGGATCCGTTAACAGTAGGTCTGTGGTCGTCTTCCATTTCTATTCGTTGTGGCAAAGGTTGAAGAATTGGTTCACGTCCCTGTAGACGTCGACTTCTTCGAAGTTCCGTCACGCTACCCAGCGTCTCCACCAAAATATGTCGCGGAGATAAATAAAGCAAGGGCAAATTTGGGATTAAATAATTTATTACAACGGGTATTTGTAGGGAGAGAGAGTTTTGTACAACTTACCCAAGTTAAAAGTTACTCCTAATGAACGGCGTTAGCCACCGTCCCGTTTTCCTTATTTACATATCAGCTTCTTCCCTCCCGGGGTCCAGGGATGATTGACAGTTGTCCCATCTGGATGGAGCTATTTGACAATATGTATACAGCGGTATGTTAAACTGGTCAAACCTCTGGTGACTTCTGATGAGCTAGGCTCTTCCAATATGTTTCCATTTCAGTAAGAACAAAAGAAGCGTTTTATATGTAAAATAAAAATGGTGCTGAATGGTTTCATTTCTGGAATATATTTACATATCTGTAGGGGCGGCTGCAGGCGTGTTACAATATATTTTTAATTCAAGAATTAATTACTAAATCACATTAAATTTAGCTAGTAATTTTATTATCGTTTTTATATGGAGACAAGCGTGTTCTTTGTCTATAACAATAACATGATTATTGATGATGATAATATTTTTTAGAATTAAGCTGTTGTTTTTTATTTTGATATTTACAATTATTGATTTAAAATAATAAGAAATAAAATTATATGAAATAAAATAATATGATTTAAAATTATAAGAAATAAAATGATATGATTCCCTACATATCTATCCATTCAGACAAGTAGTTAACATATATGTAAATATGATATGCAAAATATATTGTAACAGAATATCTATTATATAAAAAAAATTCAGGTTGAATTTAAAATATGATAAAATATTTAGGACAATATTCCTTTATTTCCGACATTTCGGCGACCCTCTGTTGTTACTTTCAAAGTTATTTTATATATTAATACGGTTTGTGATTTTATTCACAAAATTTCAATCGTGATGTTATGTTTCACTTAACTACTTTCTATCATTGCCTCCCTTTTATCTTATACAAATAAATTAATAATTCATTTTTCTAAAGAATATTAAAAAGGCATCTCCTTATCGTGCAACTGAAAGTTGCTGATATTATGAAATCAGCAACTTTCAGTTGCACGATAAGGAGATGCATTTTTATTAATTTATGACCCTTATCCCAGTAAAATATCACATTTGTACTATTTTTCAAATAATTTTTCTAAGTTGACAATTATAAAATATCAAAATACCTTGCGCAATAAAGTTTGGCTACTTTCACAATGAGTTTTTTTTTTAATTTTAAAATATATAAAATTTAAATATAGACACTTATTGCGCAAGATTTTTGATATTTTATAATAGTAAATCGCAATTTTTATATATTTTAATACGTTTGACAATATATATACATATTATCTCTCTTAAAACATTAGTTAGAAGTTTAATTTGTGACAATGAGAAGATGAATTCAAATGTTTTGAAAACTCCTCGTTCAATTCAAGGTAAAAATCAAATAATTATAATATTAAAAATACTTATTAATAACTAAATATTTCAACTAAAACTAGCAATCCATGTCTTCAGTAAAAGTTAAAATACCAGCGAGATTTCAAGAGAAGAAACGGCAATTTGTCTGATCACTAATAGAAGACAGATTCTAATAATAACTCTATATACATATTTACGGCTGGAAATAGCTATAATTTATTATTCAGTTGGTATAATTTTATCAAATTAACCTTTTTTGGCACAAAAACCTGATATAAAAACAAACGCTGATTACAAGAATATATATATTATCTTGCGCATACAGATTAAAATACTTTTAATGATTCCATTAAATAAAACCCGTTCAAATAAATATAGCTTATTAATATCTATCGAATGAATATAAATCATATAACGCCATGGCTTTTACAATATGTGTTATATCGGGGAAATTAATATATTGTTATATTTTATAACTAGCAGCCAACACACACCTACCTTGGGAGGGTCCTGTCAGGCGCCTTTACAAAATCCAATAGAGTGTGTGTTTGTCACTCCATGTATACTCTCTTCGAAATATTCCAATTTTAAAGAAATATTTCTTTTTTGGGGGATGGGAGGGAAGCGGAGATCAAAAAGGATGTTCACATAAAAATAAAGATTGAAATATATTGAATGGGACATCTAGTTTTTTTAATAACCTAAGACAGGAATTTATCGTCTTTTGTGAAAAAGATTGCCTTGAAATATATTTTCCTAGATGCATATGTGTTTTATGAATTCTATCTGAAAAGGAATTCTTTTGAACATCTCCCCCTATATTGAAATTGCTTAGAAATACCTTTTCTCCTACAGAAATCTTGTAGAAATTGCTCCCCATATTGAAGTAGCTATTCAAGGAATAAAATAGATATACATATACAGTCAATTCTTGACTTAAGCCTTCTATCGGCTTATGCGACAAATCGCATTTTAAGATATCTGATTTATGATCAAATAAAGACATAGGAATCAAAATCAAATCGCATTTAAGACATATTTAGAATGTAATCGAATTTAAGACCCATCGTATTTAAAATTGAATGGTATTCAGGAAATTTATGATCAAGTCGCATATAAAATATCGGATTTATGATTAAGTCACATTTGAGACATCGGATTTATGATTAAGTCACATTTAAGACATCGGATTTATGATTAAGTCACCTTTAAGACATCGGATTTATTATTAAGTCACCTTTAAGACATCGGATTTATGATTAAGTCACTTTTAAGACATCGGATTTATTATTAAGTCACCTTTAAGACATCGGATTTATGATTAAGTCACCTTTAAGACATCGGATTTATGATTAAGTCACCTTTAAGACATCGGATTTATGATTAAGTCACCTTTAAGACATCGGATTTATGATTAAGTCACATTTAAGACATCGGATTTATGATTAAGTCACCTTTAAGACATCGGATTTATTATTAAGTCACCTTTAAGACATCGGATTTATGATTAAGTCACCTTTAAGACATCGGATTTATTATTAAGTCACCTTTAAGACATCGGATTTATGATTAAGTCACATTTAAGACATCGGATTTATGATTAATTCACATTTAAGACATCGAATTCATATATAAATCTCATTTAAAACGTGGAATTTAAGATCAGGTCACATTTTAGTTATCGCGTTTAGAGTCAAATCGCATTTTAGCTATCGAATTTAGGATCATAACTCTATATAGATTCAAATTGTGTATGTATAAAAGTTTTAAAATAGTTTACAATGAGTATCTTTAGTATTGTAGTCTCTGCGGATTAACTTAGTTAAGGAGGGACAATATAATTACTAGAAAATAACACGCCACCTAAGAAATAAAACTATTAGTCACGAAATGTTTCTCTTTCAAATAAAATAAACTTCTTACTGCAGTGAAAAATTATGGGAAGAGCCTGGCTCATCAGTGGTAAACCCTCCTAGCAGTTTCGCCTATTTAATCCACTCTAATCATTTTCAGAGCTCTGCCATTGTATTGAACGATACTGCTTATATATATTCGATACTGTGGGGGAATAATGGTTATGGTAGTTAGGCAAATTATGGACATATAGCTATAAAGACTTTATAGGTCCAATACTAAATTTTCGGTCATGAATAATAACAAGCGAAATGTTCTGTTTCTTTTACTGCTATGGTATTACCTGTTGGGTAATATAACAATTCTGCTTTTGTGATGTGGCTTGAAAGTAAGGCAATTTTACTTCCAATCTTTGACAACGATATGCAGATAAACCAATTTTCCTAGAGTGCAGAACGCCATCTACCTGGAATTCATCCTGGAAGAAGCAATAAGTCCCTATTATGTAAAATTGCACACATTCTAGATAAAATATTTAATGACTTCAGAAAGGTTTAATTAATACATTATTAGTACAGTCAAGATGACTGGCTTTGGAGCATTAATAACTTTTAATTAAGGTCTATACCAAGAACACGATATCAGTCTTTCTTTAAATAGGACTGTAGAATAGTTATTAATATTCAAAAGCTTGTCACATCGATTGTTTTTATAATGTAATCAGGAAAGCTTTCTGATGACTCACGGGTGAAAAATCAACAATAATTATATATATATGTCATAAAAAAAAAGACGTATATTCTAGTTACGTTACCAATTCATGCAGTCGTGGATGGTAAAAATGAATGATAACTTTTGTCCCATTAAATATTTATTGTTTTGATTATTTTTTAAAAGCAAACAGTTTTTGCATACCTACAACTAACAATTGTTATTATCTATTTACAATAAAAATAATATTAGGTTGTATTCCTTTTGTTAAGGATTCCTTTTCATTTTAAAATTTAACTCTGTGATTATAGAATTTTAATTATTTTATGAATAATAAAAATCATATTTTTATTATGTCATATATATATATATATATGGTAATTTAAACCAACAACCCTATATTGTAATAATGAAATCTATTCATTATTATAATTATTGAAAGGATTATTCGTCTTAACCCTATATTGTATAAAACTTATAATAAGATTGTCATGTTGAATATAGAAACACATCTATAAATAATTATACGCATGATTGACATGTGTCATTGCATCACCATATGTAATGTACTTTGTACAAACTGAGGATGAATAAATAAAACTATGTAATAGATTAAAGCCGAGCTAAGAAAGAGATCGAGATAGAAATACAACAACCCTAAAAAGGAATTTGGCAGCCCGTTGCCATCAGGTCTAAAGGGTGTGGAGGATGCCGCAGCCACCCCACGCACTTTGCACCCGTTGCACCCCCCCTCCCTCGGCAAAGATATAAAACATCTGCCCTAGCCGAAATGTTACTTAGAGACTTCACCATCGTGAGCCCTTGTCGGTTGTAGCCAGGTCCACCTCATCGACCATGTAGACAGAAAGAACCCTTCTATCTCCATCTTGTTCTTAGCTCGACTCCTATCTGTTCACGGAATTTTCCTACTACAACTGTGTCTCTTCGTTTTTTTGTGTGTGGACATTCCCAAGCTTTCCAATCTGCCTCGACCACGACTGCCTGTACTCTGTGAGAACTGTTAAAGGTCCTCCAAGGTGCAGAGAGGTACTATAAAACTCTCCACGCCCTGACTGTCCCTCTCGGTTACTAAAGGTTTGACCCTAGGTCACCACAGCTATAGCGAGAGTCGACAGGATACCTTATCACAGATAAGTCGACAGGATCTTATCTCAGATAAGTCGACAGGATCTTATCTCAGATAAGTCGACAGTATCTCATCACAGATAAGCCGACAGGATAACCACAACGAAGTAAGACCACAACGAAGAAGGTAGGAAGTCTGTCCAGATAGAAGCGACAAAGAGCAAAGATGGAGGAACAAGCCCGCCAGTCCAACGAAACGACCAAGCAATCTCTCCCCAACGACACAGCCGAAATTCCCGCAAATTAAGCCGGTGAGAAGTTCCCCACCTTCGGCCTTACAACGCAACCATCCAGACGACATTCCGCCGTCGCCAAACAGAAGTTACAAGCTTCTACAAGCTCTACATGGAGCGTCTTCCACATCAGTAGGATGACAACTAAAGACCAAGTCTCCTGACTGAACAATCCTCAAAACTGTAAGTTTTAAAAACCTACATAACTTTCTCCTCATGCTCACAACTTGATTCTCCATATATTTAATGTTTATTTTCACTGTAATAATTTTAAAATCAATTTTTACCATTTTTATATCATTTCAATTCAAATTTTAAATCTTTTACCCCCTCATTTATCAATTTTTACTTTATTTTAAGTAACTTATGAATTTTAATTCATTACTATCAATTTTACACTAAAAAAATATTATTTTTTTTAATTACTCGAATCATAATTCTAAACTTATTTGTGTGTTTTTCTTAATATCTTATTTTATAACAAACACCAATTTCTTAATCAAATACTCAAAACTTTGCAAAAATCATTGTTATGTTCACTATTTTATGTAAACGCCCCATTCAAATTATAAGTCATTATCACGCCATTGCCCTTTTACAAGGATGATTTTCGCACTACCATAATCAACGATTTAAAAAGTATATTCAAATTTTAATGAATATAGGTGAAACGCATTTTTTTTTTATTGCAAAAATCGAAAGATACAATATCTTCAAAATCACAACTAGAAAAGTAACTGTCCTTCCCCAAAACAAGTTGATAATTCCAACATAGTTTCATCCCTCGTCCTTTCCTTTTACATGTATAATTATACAATTATTAATTATTAATCATCCACACATCTATCTCAACAAACTTCAACACACTCCCCCATCACTTTCTCCAATTGGCCACCATCTATTAGCGCGCGACTTAGTAACAAATCAATCTCGAGCCACACAAGCTCCATATCGTCGCCACTAAACGTGCCACATCCACTAACAGCCAAAATATCTCGATGTGTTTTGTAAAACCACCACCCATGACTAGTAAATTTGTTATTCATGGTAAAACAAGTTAGATGCTGTACCAAAAACAAAGACTTCACGTGACACCTTTCCATTCAATTCACTCACTCGGGTCACACAGCGCATCACAACAATTTTTCTCACTTAACAGGCCACAAAGACGCCTTCATGCCTGTGACACATCTCACCCCAAAGCGTGTCCACGTCGAAAGTCGCACTTTTACTCACATCTAAACCTGACATCATTGAATAACATTTTTACTAAGTCCGCAACAAAATCGAAACACAAGACTTACGAACACCGAGAAATCTACATTTTTCAAATAGACCATAAAACTGCCAACAAGCTTACACCACTCTCAAAGAGAGTCTAACCAGTAAACCAGTACCCTAACGTACATTCAAACCCTCAAAACTGTACTACAACAAGGATTTCCAAAACGTCTGTTATCTGACAGAGCGCCCGCTTTTACCTCAAAAAAATCCGTAAATTTCTAATAACACATGGTATACAACCCCTACTCACCACAAGCAATAACCCACAAGCAAACGGTTTAATAGAACGCTTAAATGCGACCATTACAGGCAAACTCAGACTAGCTTATCTAGAAAATCCGAAAGCTTCCTGGACTCAACTAGTTATGCGCATCACTCAAACGTATAATAACACACCCCATTCTGTCACAAGTTTTCCACCCACCTACTTAATGTTCAATGTTGTCCCCCCCAGATCTAAGAACTCATCTTAACCCATACCCCGAAATAACGAGAGCTAGAGAGATAGCACGCTCTCGTACCCAAAATAAGCATAAAAAAGATAATGAATCATTTGATAAGCAGCACAGAACACCACATTTCGAAGTGAATGATCTTGTTTTGGTCAAAAATTATAGACATCCCGACACAGGGAAATTAGCACCATATTTTACTGGACCATATACAATAATTGAAATAATCTCAACCAATGTTGTTCGAATAGATCGCCCCAATCAACCTCTCAATAGAGACAGTGACATCATACATGTCAATAAATTAATATATTACACAGAGAATGTTCTGTACAATCACACCTCCACAACCCCGATTTGTTCAAAACCCACAGCGAATGTCTCAATATGTATATCTCAGTGAATTCAATCATTTGACTCCAGATATCTTCGAGACGCAACTATTCCGAACTATACCGCCTACAACCTCCCAGCCATTCCTACATTTAAATTCAGATATATTTAACATCGATCGTTTTAAAACAAACCTCCAGTAGCGACCAGAAAATTGCCCGTTAAATTCACAAACCTATTTTATCTACATACTCTACACCAACCCATTTGGATATGTATTACTTACTTACTTACTCTCTTTCACACAGTATAAAGATATCTTTGAGCCCACCAGATCCAGACTAGAGGAGAAAGAATTTAAAGCACGTGCGCCGCAAACAAGCCCCATATTCCCCCCTTCAAAAAAAAAAAGAAAATAGAAATCACTGCCCCATCGCACCCCGCTCACAAAGCTGTCATCTAAATATCCGCTATCGGAATGATCGCCATGTGTAACACGTGTCTCACATCAACCATTTATATTTCCTCGAGAATTTCACAAATTCCCAGACAGAGAGTCATAAAAATGGACACCGCTAGTTGGCATACCAAAGGCGCCAGTGACGATAGACTAAACATCTCGAGACCATTCCCGCGTCACTAAATCCATCGCCACTCTTCCCATTAACTCGCCTCCAGTAAATTAAGGCCGTGTCCTATACATTCCTTTATTCCACCCCTTTTAATACATTAACAGCCGATATCTTAACCTAACTTTTAAAACATTTAGTTATTAGAATTTGAACAAGACCTACCCAAATTTTAACATTTTGATATTTTGATCCTGTGTAAATCTCTAATTTTTCTACATATCAAACATTTTACATGTTAAATTGAGATCACAATACACAACATTTTAGTAACCAATCCAAGTAATAAATTGCGCTTCTCAATTTTCGATTTATAAAACCTACACACCACATTTGTAACTTCTTTTTAGAAGAAATATTTTTGTCCAATTCCACTACCAATCCTTCATCAAATCATGATAACAATATTTAATTATATTCTATTTTTGTATAAAATATTTTATTTTTATTTTTATCTTTCAATTATATAATCACAAAATTTTAATCCAATATTATTTTAAAAAATCGATTTTACTTTTATTTTTCATAATATTATTTTAGTATTACAAAACATTTAGTTGTTTTCAAAAATCAGTCTAATTTTCATTATTATTACTTTTATATATTACATGTTTGATTTTGTCCTCTTAAACTTTATTCCACCACAATGATATTTATATATTTTTATTCATTTTATATTTGTTTTTATACCTTATATAATCTGAACATGTTTATCTTTAACTATCGGGCATACAACAATCGTTTTTCTAACCACTTCAGTGTACTCTACACTACTATCTTTCTCCGCCAATTGCTTCACATCAACGTAGAAAAACGATAGTACTGCTCGACATTTTTTTTTATTTCGTAATTTCAACAAACTCTTCGAACACAGTTCCCCAGATTTAAAAATCCCAACTTCTGGCTTGAACACGTTTCAAAGGTTTATGTCAATCATCCGTAGAGCACAATCACCAACGCATGCACAAAGCGTTCACAACTCTCAATTTTTTTCCAGCTCTAGCGGACCACAATCAACCTTTGATTTCAAGTCAAGACAGATCACCTACTGTCGATACAACAATTCTACTTAACGCATGGCTCCATTTCACCCCTTTCAATCATATTAATGAACAAGTTTTTCTTCAACAACTTTTCAACCCAATAACCCTACAATTGTAACCTTATACAGGATCACAGGTGAAACATTGCCTAGGAAGACGCTCAAGTCTATATCCTCGCTTTGCACCTGGATCTAAGTATTTGGTTGCCTGTGTAATACTTACAATTGCATATTCTTTAACTCCTTACCCTTTCCAACGCCCGCCAAGAATCTCTTAGAACATCCTTTTTATCATCATCATTTTTTTTATCAAACAAAGGTTTTATCTAAATGTCTCTTTTATAATAATTATCATAACTTTTAAATTAAACACAAGTTCTATTTTTTATAATTTTCAGATATATCCAAACAAAACATCAGGTTATAGCCCTTTTTAACCCTCACAGTTTAAATTAATTAAAAGAAATTTTAATTACATACCTGTGTTAGAGAGGCTTTACCCGTTTAAACCCGGATAAACCCTTTCACTCCCGGGGCCCATCTATGGTGATTTAAACCAACAACCCTATATTGTATAATACTTATAACAAGATTGTCATGTTGTATATAGAAACACATCTATAAATAATTATACGCATGATTGACATGTGTCATTACATCACCATATGTAATGTACTTTGTACAAACTGAGGATGAATAAATAAAACTATGTAATAGATTAAGAGCTGAGCTAAGAAAGAGATCGAGATAGAAATACAACAACCCTAAAAAGGCCCGTTGCCATCATGTCTAAAGGGTGTGGAGGTTGCCGCAGCCACCCCACGCACTTTGCACCCGCTCAAAGTCCAAATTCTCGCCTGATCTACTCTACTCTAACAACATCAGGCAACAATAATAGCAACAATGACAACAAACAAGACCAAATACCAATAAATACTAACAACAATGGCAACAAACAACACCCAACAACCATAAAAACTGACAATTTTGGCAACAAACAACACCAGACACCAATAACAACTAACAGCAATGACAACAAAAAACACCAAATACCAATAAATACTAACAACAATGGCAATAAACAACACCCAATAACAATGAAAACTAACAATAATGGCAACAAACAACATTAATAACTAACAATAATGGCAACAAACAACATTAATAACTAACAACAAAGCCAACAAACAATAATAACAGCATCAATAACAAATTAAAATAATACAACAGGTTTCTTGAGATGCGTTTCTTTTCATTTTATTAATGTTATCTCAAGCTTTCGGTCATCTATGGCCTTCTACAGAAGTACTAAAAAAATAATAATAATAAACACCTTTATATAGTAACTTTCGTTAATATCTAACGGCGTTGATTATTAATTTTCTTATATTCGAGATTACATTAATTAATTGGAATGAAACTCATCTCCCGAAACCTGTTGTATTATTTTAATTTATATCTAAGAGACTCTCTTTTAAATGAAGCATCAATAAATACAACAAACAATAACAAATAAATTTATAAATAAAAACAGCAATACTAACAAACAACAACAATACTAACAAGAGGAAACAATATTAACAAACAACACAACAATTAAAACAAACAACAACAATATTAACAAAAGGCAACAATTTTTAAAAGCAATAACAATTCTAACAAACAACAGCAATGCTAACAAACAACATCAATACTAACAAACAATGACAATACTAACAAACAATAACAATACTAACAAAAAGAAACAATAGTAACAAACATCACAACAATAAAACAAACAACAACAATAATAACAATAGGCATAAGTACTAACAAACAACAGCAACAAAAGCCATTTATCAAGACATATCGGCCTACATCGAGTCGGCCCGGAGTCCAGGAAAGAAAACAATGGTAGAAAGTAAGGAAACAGGTAATCAGCTATACACAGTGTCTTCTAATAATATTCATTTTAATTTTACAATGATATCCGCCTCTTTCTGCTGAACTGGTAGTACAAGTCGACAAAGCTTTTATCGGTCTATAAATCATAGAAAAATTTTGAAAATGTTCCACTTGGTGATAAACATGTAAAGCTGCCAGTTTTTGTCTTTCTGCCTAAAGCTGGGTTAATAAGGAATACTATGGAACTCCGCCTAACTCACATTTTCCAATATTCTGAGCAGCTTTGGGGGGGATGGGGTTAACCTCGGACTATCCTTTGTTATACAAGGATCCTTTTCATTCAAAATAGAAGATTAGATACCAAGAAGTCTTCATTCATATATGCAGATAACTCTATCAATTTATTAGCCTGCTTATCTTCTATAATGTTCTTAACCCTTAGTCGCTATCTCTCTCTCTCAGGTTATCGATATAGATATGTATGGTGTTAGCTGATTGCTTCGCTACCATCACGTGACCGTAATCAGCCAATCAGCGTTGAGTTCATTAGTAAATCAGCGATTTTTTTCAGCCCATTGGTTGTAATGAGCAAAGAAATACTGTATAATTGCTAAATCTCAATAAATTTTCGATGAAATTGAAAAATAAATATTTAAAAATATATTTCAATGAAATAATCTCTTGTATCAATATTAAGTAAAAATACCAGGCCTCCAGGGAAAAGTATTTTTTCAAAACCTTTTTCTATAGCTTTCGGTCATGAACGCCCTGCTACAGGAGAAAACTTGGTATAATAATTCGCCAATAGAACACGAATTAAAATATAATCGGATAATATTATGAGTAATTTTATAAAATTCTGTAGATTTAATTTTTTTATTCTGTATATATAAAAAAGTCATATTAACTTTTAGAAATATGGAGACAAAATATTTTCAAATATATATCTAATAAGAGTACAAATAAATAAATAAATATAGGCCTCTAGGGCATAACTAAGGAAGCAAGGAATATATAATATTAGGGTATAGTTATCATTATTAGGAGATGTCTATCTGGTTACCACCGCTGCTATTCAGAGGGGATTTTTGTTTTTGGATGATTTGGGGTGAGCTCAGGGAATAGTATACTATAAACTTCCGGAATGTCTATTCTTCTGTTAATACTATTGTGCTTTCGTGGTATTATGGATTTTATGATGAGTCTCTGTTGCTTATTGGGGATTTTGGAGTAATGGGTTCTTGGTTCTTATAGTGCGAAGGAATGACCTGTTTCTCTTACATGATGATATACTAGAGATCTATTATCCTGGTTTTCGATATTTCGTTGATGTTCTAATATTCTTATATTTAAATTTCTACTGGTTTCACCTACGTATTTGGTTTTTCATTCGTTGCATTCAATGGAGTTTATGGCATTCTTAATATTGGGGAAGGATAATTAAGGCTATTATTTTTGTTACAGGGTTTCTTAGTAGCGAACTTAAACTGGGTGAGTTGCAGAAGAAGGTTTTAATGCCGATTTTTTCAGCTGATGAGTTATTGATATGAATACTGGTGAGTAGGGAATGCTGCAAATATATTTGTAAACTGTGGGATTTTGTATTTCAGAGGGGCTATGGAAATGTCTTAAAATAAATGATGAAGGATATTGACAAGTTTTTAGATTTCTTAAGATATTCTTAAGTATAAATGTATCACAACATCCAAATGTCTAACATAATCCTAAACATGGATGGAAAATTTCCGGGAGGAAATTTATGCATTGAGGCATAGGGCGCCACTCCCGTCAAAATAAACGTCAAAACCTGACGTCATCTATTGACCGTCGCCGCAACTAGCGGCCTCGGGTCGGTGACAAAGCCACAACACCAGCTTTAGCAAACTGAGAAGCGTCCACCTAGAGACCATGGTTTCGGGTTAAAGGCCCTCGTCAGTCTAGGGCGGACTTTATTCCACGAAATCCACACTAGTTGCGGCGACGTTCAATAGATGGCGTCAGGTTTTGACGTTTATTTTGACGGGAGAGGCGCCCTATGCTTCCTTGGATAAATTTCCTCCCGGCAAATTATCCATCTATATTCTAGCAATAGATTTGGCCCAGCCACCTTGCCAGCAAAGCACCTCTTTGGTAGACTGTGAAGATTCCATTAGATCCCGTGTGCATCTCATGGAATAAAGTCCGCTCTAGACTGACGAGGGCCATTAGCCCGAAACCATGGTCTCTAGGTGGACGCTTATCAGTTTGCCAAAGCAGGTGTTGTGGCTTTGTCACCGACCCGAGGCCGCTAGTTGCGGCGACGGTCAAATTATGGCGTCAGGTTTTGACGTTTATTTTGAAGGGAGAGGCGCCCTATGCTTCAATCCTAAACATGTGATGCGAATTTATGAAAACTCCACATTTTAATTTCCTGGTCAAAAAAACAATCTTTTTAAAGCATAATTGGCATTTTCCGTAATGTCTCGATTTGGGTGAAAAACTAAACACATTTAACGCCCAAGAGCATATACAAATTGAAATTTATTGCATATTGTAATAATAGTGCTAACAAATTATTGTTTTTTGAAATTTTTCTAAGAATTAAAAAATACCTCAAATTTTAACACTCAATAAGCCAATTCACATACAGACTTTCAAAGAATATCGGGAGCAAATAAAATATATAAGCTATTGATTAAATTTAGAAATATAAAAAGACTTTAATAAGATGTGAAAATAAAAACCTTCAGTTTTGTTCTAGAAATAAAGTAGATAACTATTTTTTCAAAGAACTAGAAATTCTAAAACAACTGGAACTTAGTTGAGTTTAAAACAAAAAGTGACCAAATAACATTTTAAACAACTAACCTATTGAGAGATATTTTCTAAGGTAAATTGGATAGCATTCTACGACAATATTTATAAAATACAAAATATTTTATAAAGTGAAAAAAATATTGCAAATGTGATATTGTACTGGAAAAAGATTCATAAATTAAAAAAAGAAAAAAGGCATCTCCTTCTCGGGCAAATGGACGTTGCTGATGGCTTGCGCCATCTATCGGAATAAATATCAACAATTCGTTGATTTTTTATTATTCCAGAATTGTCTAAATACGTGGACGTGGTTAGCTTTTCTTTATTAATCAAAAATTATTCGGTCAAATCTGGAATAATTAAAATCAACGAATAGTAGATTATTATACTGATAGATGGCGCAAACCATCAGCAACATTCAGTTTCCCGATAAGGAGATGTCTTTCTTTCTTTTTTCTTTTATTTTATAAAGGTGTATTTGCTACACTAACGATTTTGAATACACAAGCCTAAATGAAATATACAACTATGATATTTTACATGTTATAATGGAATATGTAACTATTATGCAATGCAAAGTTTCCATTCTACATTATATACCAACAAATATCGCGCACAGAGTTGTCTGATTGTGACAATGATCTGTTTAGGTGGAAAACATGTATAGTGGGAAAATGTTTAAAATTGCAGAATGATTGATTATTTCATACCAGAGTTTATCGTCACAAATTGAGAAACTCAATATATAGTTGGACCCTCACTGGCCTGGATGAAGGCTACCACCACCTGGCGTGTCATGGACTAATAGAGATTCAGGAAGGTGTGTTGCAGGATTTCATGCCAAATTGTTTTCAACTGTTGATCTAAATAGTCAACATTACGAGATAGTTATAATCGCCTTCCCATCACATCCCTGATGTGCTCTATGGGTGAGAGATCAGGTTACTTTGCTAGCCACGGAAGAGTTCGGCAAAATTGAAGACAATCCATATCAACACGTGCCGTGTGTGGCTGGGATCTATCAATGTATATAAGTCAAGATAGCAATCTCCCGAGAACTCTTCTACGGGTTTATTTGAAGAAAAAATAGTAAATAAATATAACTTAAATATTTGCGGAGGGAGAATGGTATTTATGTTTAAAAAATTAACAATCCATATATTATTTTTGATTTAAGACGAATAATCCTTTCAATAATTATAATAACGAATAGATTCATTTATCAAGGCTTTTCTTTGAGTTAAACTAAATCACGTAGGTATGAGATCCACTCACGCTATACAAGAACAAAGCGAGAAACCATTTAAATAAAATATATATATCTGTACATACATGACTACTTGAAATTGTATCTATTATTCCTGTAGAAGGGCAGCTTGCGCCCGAAAGCTTGAATTGATTTTTCGAATAAAGAAACTTATCCTTTTTGAATCTATTCGTTATTATAATCCATATATTCGGTTATTCAGAAGAATGCTTATCTGAATACATTAGCGAGCCATCTGTAATGAGAAATCTGAACTATTTTTAACGCGTATGAATATTTTTAAAATAAATCAATTACTGCGGTTATGCCAGTTTAACTGGGAGGGTTCACCGCTGATAAGTCAGGCCCTCCCATTATTTTATTATTGCAGTAAGGGCAGTAGAAATTTGATTTATTTTTAAAAGAATAATACCCGTCAAAAATAGTTTTTTTTTAAATAGTTCGGTTTCTTATAGATGGTTTGAATTCAAGGCCTACTCTCTTTTTATTAACTTATCAAAGGTTTCAGGCAGGAAAATCAAAACCACACTTCGTTCATTTTGAAAAGTTTTAAAACAAAAAACACTCGCTGCCTTCTCACGCACCTGCCAGTGAGCTGTCTTTCTAATTCTGTTCTCCGTGGCCAACAATACAAATATATACACACTAGACGGGTGACCCGGGCTTCGCCCCGGAATTGACCCGTGTGCATATCTACCCGTACAAAAGCTACATACCTATACTTTCGATATTTGCGGACCTATAATGAGGCATTGTTAACAATAGATTATTTAAGGAGCGACCCGCTCCAACACAATAGTTACAAAAACCAAAAAGCGAGTGGGGGGGGGGCATGATGGGGGGGGGGGGGGGGGGGGCAAAGGTGGCGTGATCGTAGCCAACCAATAGGAGAGCGCCATTCCAAAAAAAAAGCAAACGGTGACAGAGATGAAGAATTATTAAGAACGCATGACGCTCGTAACTGTATATAGGAAACCTATAAAATTCTGCATATGTCCATATCTAAAATGAAATAATTGTAAATAAGACTTGAAAATATGCACATGAGTCTATGCCTACTGTAACATTTCTCAATGCTTATTTTAGATAAAATTTATTTAATTTTCCAATATTTCGTGTTGCAACACACTCGTGAAGTGATATTCAAGTCTCTCAAAACACTTCTTGTTTCTTGAAGAAGTTTGGCGTAGAGCCATACAAAATACTAGGGCATAAATAAAGGTATTTGATCTTAAATAAGCACTCTCTTTTAAATAAATATACTACACTGGTGTCCAAAAAATGAGAAACTCAACCAATATTGAAATTTCTCAAAAGCTAATTTATTAACAAATATAAAATTTAGTTTACAAATAGTTTAAACTAGGGTGAATTTGACTAGCTATATGAAAATAAAAAATATATTTGAAATTATGAAATATGCAAATTATTACCAACATACCCAAAGCTAAGGTTCCAGATCTTAAGGAAATAAGATATCTATAGGGAGTATTTATTTATTTCAATTCAAAACGCTATGTCCCCCTAGGGACACTTGCGCTAAATGTACATACAAATATTACAAAGAAAATATTCAACATGGAAAGATACACAGAAAGTAACTTAGAAAGATTCATAAATATTATTTACATATAGATATATTCTTTGAATTTTATTTACAGTTACATCATTAAATTTAAAATATATACATATATACACACATATACACGCATACACCTATATATTGTTTACAACCATATAATATGTCCAATATTTCCTTGAGATCGTCACATCAAAGACCATTTTTCTTAATGAAATCCAAAATAAATTTACAAAGGAAATTAAATTTTATATATGTGTCCTTATTTGAAATTAAATCACTAGGGCCTAAAGCTATTAAATCGTTGTTGACTCTGTAATCTTGAAAGACAGGGCACTCTAGCAAGAGATGTATTGAAGTTTGTTCCCCCAATCCACAGAAACATGTCGAATCTTGCACAGCCTGAATTTCCTTAAGAAAAAACCTGAAATTTCCATGATCTGTGATAAATTGTGAATTATAATAGTTTGGGAGTATGATCACCTCTAACAGCTATCAAGGTCTCACAGCGAGCCCTCATACTGTTTACCAGGCTTTGGAGGAGGTCCAGGGGTAGTAAACCCCACTCCTCCAATAGAGCAGTTCTTAGCTCAACGAGGGTTCTGGGAGAGGGGTGACGAGCTCCAATACGCCTCCCTAGAGCATCCCAAATATGCTCTATTGGATTCAGGTCCGGAGATCTGGCTGGCCACTCCATCCTTCGAATATTCTCACTCTGGAGATATTCATTGACTAGCCTAGCCCTATGCGGACGAGCATTATCGTCCATAAAAATTAAATTGTGACCAATTTGATCTCTATAAGGCCTTAGATAGGGCTCAAGGATCTCGTCCCTGTACCTTTGGGCAGTTAAAGTGCCCCCAGAAAAAATGTGGAGGGGTGTGCGTCTACTAGAACTGATGCCAGCCCAGACTAAGAGACTGCCCCCTCTAAAACTGTCTATTTCCCTGATTTTACTGGGATGATAGCGGGTTCCAGGCTCCCTCCAGATGAAAACTCGTCGAGAATCTGTGTTCAAACTAAATATTGACTCGTCACTGAAGAGAACATTGGCCCCCTGATCATGAGTCCAGGCGTGATGTTCCAAGCACCAATTCAAGCGGGCTCTCCTGTGAGCAGAGGTTAAAGGGATACAGACCATTGGTCGTCTTGCATGAAGAGCACCTTCGTGAAGCCTTCGGTAAACAGTTTGTCTTGAAATTCTCGTTCCAGTAGCACTTGAGAGTTCATTAGAGAGTTGAATAGCTATCATCTCCCTATGGCGCTTGGCAGTTACGACCCGATAACGGTCTTCAGAGGTAGCTGTTTTTCTTTTTCTACCAGAACCTTCTTTTCTTTTGATGGTTCCTGTCTCAATGAACTGTTTCCATATTGTGCTGACCACAGATTTATTCACATTTAGCCATTTTGCTACTTCAACTTGTGATTGCCCTGCCTCCATTTTTCCAACAGCTCTCCATTTTAAATCATCTTCAAAAATGTTTCGTGGACTTATAATTAACTAAGGATTAAATAAAATTATAATTGGACAATTCTTAGATGGGGTAAACGACACGCCAAATAGCACACTTATAAAGACAAGCATAAATTTGAATATTTTCAATTTTACCGAATCGAATGGTTGCGATAAATAAATTCTACGACTTAAAATACCTAATTAAATTACTTTTTAGTTTTTAGCGTTGTATATTTTAAAACATATCATTAAAAAACAAAAGTTTCTAATTTTTTGGACACCAGTGTATTTAAAATTGAATAACCTTATTTATATGCACCATTCTATTTAGAAATAATTAAGTATGTAAATAATGGATGAATAGAGATAATAAACGTATATTTAAAATTATATTATGTATATATAGTGAATAAATTAAATATAAAAATCACTATTATACAGGTTGATCCAAAAGTCCCGCACAACTTTAAAAATTAATAACTCCGCGAATATTTGAGCTAGACTAATGCGTTAAACACCATTGTGTTCAGGATGCAATGGGATTTTTATGGCAAATAATGAAAAATTCGAAATTGATTTTAGTTACAACTTTATTCGCTAGATGGCGCTCTATCAGAATAAGCGATTCAGCGGCCAAATTGTTTGATAAATTGAAAAATATAACTGAACGACACGTATTTTTCCTTTATGAATACCAGGAAAGAACCCTAATAATATCAAATGATAAATTAATAAAACACCATTTCGCCAAAAGTTAGAAGAAATGGTTGACGATTTTTAAATACAATCTGAGATATGTAAAATAGGTATATGCAAATTAAAACATGTAGCAGAAAAAAAAAACTTGATATTTTAGATGCGGTTTGCTGGAATCCTCTCAGCTATTTAAATTTCGAAAATAATAATTTTCTAATTTTTTAAATTCAACTCTCTCTCAGTATCGATTATATTTATTTTAATTCATTTGAAAAATATTTATCTATCTCTGATGATTTATTTTACTCTGGAATGCCGTTGTTGTTTTTGTCGTGTCCAATAAAGAGCCTCAGATGTCTCCATGCATCTCTATCACAGTAGCAGCATTGTCCATTATATTGGGTGTGTAAAGCAGCTGCTCTGGGTCTATGTCAATTTTCTGCAAGGCTGCGGGCATGAGAATATGTGGGTAGGTGTTAGTTCCACACCAGGACAGTTGTTGCATGTTCTATAGGTTCTTGTGCCCTCTGGATGTATTGCCATTCCTTTATAGTGTTTTTGTTCTAAGTCTTGTTATAATTTTGTCATTTTTCTCTCAGAGTTTATTTCACATTTTGATCTTTTCTTATTTTTTTGTTTAATTATCTTGTATTTTGCAAAAGCATTATCGTCAAATAATGACATTTGTTCTTTCCTTTGGCTCAACTTTATGGCTTCCTTTGCCAAATCAAATGCCATTTTATTACCTCCGATCCCAGCATGGGCAGGAATCCATTGTAGAATGCAGTTATTCTCCAATGATATCATTTGAGTAAGTAACGAATGAATTTTCTGTGTGATTATAGTAGTGCCCTTCTGAATTGCTTCTAGATCGGATATGAAGTCGTTGTACGGTATATTATAATTCCTTCTGCTTGATGCAGGGATGGTTGGTTAAGGCATACATCAAGAGCTTTCCAGATAGCTGTCAGTTCACAAGTGAAGTTTGACGAAATCTTTCTTGCTCCTTCTTTGATTTTGATGTATGTTCCATCTTGCAGCATTATGTTAATTACAGCCCCTCCATTACTTATGGTAAGGTCTGATGATCCATCTGTATATGCTGTTAAATAATTTATCTGATCGCATAAACAATTGTGTCAAGTCCTTTCTTTTTAAGTATGTTTTTGTTCTCTTTTTTTTATTGCAGGGTTCATTCTGGTTAAGATTGATGATTACATTTGATGGCAATGGGATAGGAAATATTGGTTATTCTCGAATTTGAAATTCATTATGTTTCATATTTATGCTCTTTCTAATATTGTTGTCGTACTGAAGTGTTGAAGTTCTTTTGAGCCTTTCTTTTTGTGTCCAGTTTAAATAGGTTCTATGGGATATGTGTTCGGTTTCTTTAGTTTTTAAGCTATTGGTGAATTTTATTGTTTTTAATTGTCTTCTGCTTTCAAGTAGGTCTAGACCACATTCTCTTTGAATTTTCTAATTGTTGGTATTTGAAACAGAACCAGTGATTAATCTGGCCGCTTTTGCTTGAACACTGCCTAGTCTTATTTTTAGTGATGAACTTGAGGGAGCCCAAACAGGTGTTGCATATTCCATTATTGGCCTTATTAAGGTGATATATGTTGTTCTGAGAATTTTGGGTTTTGCTCCCCAATTTGTTCCACATAGCCTTCTAAGAATGTTTAGGTTTCTGGTAGCTCTATTTGAGGTGCTAATTATGTGTTCTGTAAACGCAATTCCTCATCAAGTATCACACCTCGGTAATTTGGAGATCTAATTTTATCAATTATATGGTTTTTTATGCTTATTTTGGAGTTAAATTCATGCCTTTTTTCCTGTCAGTGAAGGAGACCTATAGGTTTGTGTTTATTGGGTTTATGGTCGTTTTGAGTTTCATTGCCCACTTCTCCAGTCCTCTCATTGATGTGTTCAGTATTTTTCTGATATTTCTATACTGCTACTTGTGTGCCATATGGCTATATAATCTGCATAACAGGCAACCTTTGTGTCTTCAGTGAGGATGGATGTTTTCAAGGTTGTGTCGTAATTAGATGTACAACAACTCAAACTTGACCATGACCTTTTTTTTAGCTCTTATTCTTTTCGTTTGGCCAACAAAAAGTGCCCAATTTATATACACATATATTCTTACATAATGAGACTTTAAAGAATGCAAATAATCTTCATCTACTTACATACACAACACATCTCCCGCCTTAATAATACTCCAGTCGGTCTGGGAGTTTCCTGGCTCTCTGCGGTCTAGGACTGCAGACGAGCACTTGCACAGCGGCAGGCTCCGGTTTAGGAAGTGCAAGAGGGCACGTGCACAGCAACAGGCCCTGGTCTAGGAGTGCAAGAGCCCTCGCAACTTATAAGGTAGTGACGGTAGCTCAATAATTCTATCCACTTTGAGTATGCGTCCACGAGAACCAAAAACATTATTCCCATGAACGGACCCGCTAGATCAAGATGAAGTCGATGCCACGGTTTTTCGGGCCAAGTCCATTCCGAGATGGTAGCCGGAGGCATGCTTGCCGATTCTTGACATACTCTACATTCTCTAGTTAACTCCTCGATGTTACTGTCTATGCCTGGCCACCAGAAAATACCGTCTGGCAATCATCTTCATTTTAACAATCCCCATGTGTATTTCATGCAAGTCATTTAAAATTAAAGATCTTAATTTTTGGGGAATTACCACTCTTTCACGCCATTGAAGACAACCAAACTCCAAACTTAATTCCTCTTTGATCTTATAATGAGGAGCTAGTGGATTTTCCCTCGGTACCCTTATAAATTTCCACACAGTTGCCTTCTCTAACATTCCTTAATACTATAGACAGTATTTTATCTTGGAGCGTCTCATATGTCACCTCCATAAAATAGAACGGTACCTCATTCAACCCCCTGAGAATAAGTACCTGGTCTTCATCAAGAGACTCCCTGACACTCGATTCTAAAGGAAGACGTGACAATGCGTCAACACTGGAATTATCACTAGTGTTTCGAAATTCTACAGCTAAATGTTTCAATTCTCTAAGATATTCCGAAATTGATTCTCCTTCCTGTTGAATTCTCTTTAAAAATCTGCATCGCTGTGGTATCACTTTCTTCTTTGGATTCAAATGCAGCTTAATTCTTTGAATGATAGAATCATAGGGTTGATCTTTCATTAGACCAGGAAGAAAATGTCGTTTCCCCGCTTCAAAGTTTCAGAATCTGGTAGCGAGGTAAAAATCAGCACTTTAATCTCCTCCTTCAGATGCCAAAAAGAAAGCTTCAAATTTTTGTACAAAAAGATCGAAGTGTCCTCCACTGGGCTATAGCATCTAAAAGGTACTATTGACTTTGAACTTGTCATGCTTATATTTTCTACTCCTTTGTTTTCTTGATCCAGATAGTTTAAAAGATGTAGTTGTTATACTTGCATAGACGCCGTTTTCCTCAGCTTTTTACTGGCTCTGTAGATCGCGCATCCTCGTCGCCACTTTTGTTGTGTCGTAATTAGACGTACAAGAGCTCAAACTTGACCATGGCCAACAACAAATGTCCAATTTATATATACATATATTTTTACATAATGAGGCTTTAAATAATACAAATAATATTCATCTATTTACATAAACAACAGTTAATATATATCGAGAAGAGTAGAGGACTGAGCACAGATCCCTGAGGTACACCAGCCCATGTTCTTCGGTCCTTGGAAAATGTTCCATTGACCCGAACCTTTATCCTTCTTCCCCTTAAGAAGTCTGCAATCCAGATTAAGGTGTTTCCTCTTACTCCGATGTTGTGCAGCCTTTCAAATAATTTCTTCACTAGATCAAAAGGTCATATTCAGGAATACGGCCGTTGTCTTCTTTGGCGGTTTTTCCTAGAAATCTATTATTGATTGACAGAAGTAGAACAGTTTATCAGTTGTACAGTGTCTGGATCTTTAGGCAGTTTGGTAGAAGTTTATTTTATTATTGTTAGTGAGCCAGACTATGAGCCTAGAGTGGATAATTCATTCTGTTATTTTACAAAGTATGCTGGTAAGAGCAATTGGCCGATAGTTCTTGCATTCCTTGACATCTTTGTTTGGTTTCAGTATTGACACTATAATTGATATCTTCCAATTCTTTGGTAGTTTACTAGGTTGCCATGAAATGTTCAGTATTCGTAGGAGTTGATTTTTAGCTTCGTCTCCAAAGTGTTTAATCATTTGACCAAAGATTAGAGCATCTCCAGGTGACATCTTGGATTTAACTTTCCTATTGATGAGTTTAGCTCATTCAGTGTGAAGTCTCTCGAGTAAATATCTTGTTGATGGTAATTTATTGCTTGTTTAACTAACCTGTTTACATTATTTTTTAGAGTCCTGCCTTCATTCGTATAGCTGAGTCTGGAAGTGCTTGAAAGATATTCAGCAATTATTTCAGCCATCTGTTTGTTCGTTCTCGTTATTCATATCGGTTAGAGTATTAGAGGATTAATGTTGGTTTTGATTGTTTTATAACACTAATTATATTCCAGTGATGGCTTTCCTTTTTTGGATCCATTTTATTCGCAGAATTCTGCCCATTTTTCTTTTTTGAATATCCAAATTTCTTGTTCTATTTTGTGACTAATTTCAATGAGTTCCTTTATGATTTCTTCTATTTTATTTGTTTTAAGAAGTTCATTGATATTGCCTCTCTCTGCAATCATTGCCTCGTTATTGTTGTACTTCCAGTAAAGTATTCACAGGTCTTTACGTCTACCTCTAGGTATCGATACTTTTGCAGCTTTGGACATGTTCGAAGAGAATTTTTCCAATTTTTTGTCAATAGTTCTGTGATTTAATTCTTCGTTGCACAGTTCTTCAAGCTTTTCTGTGAATTATTTTCCAGTGTTCTTTTATTCTGTTGGAAATTCTCAATTTTGAATTTTAAGGTTGTTAAAATTGGTCTGTGGTCACTGATTGCACTTTTCAGAATTTTCCATTGTGTTGTGGGTGCGATGTTGTAATTTATCGCTGTGATGTCTATTGTGGATTATGTGCCTGTGGACTTGGATAGATAGGTGTTCTTTTAGTTATTTAACGGTGTAAAGTCGAGGTCGGTTAGCATGTCCTCAACCTGCTGACCTTTGTTATCCTGGACAGGTGATCCCCAAGTTGGTCTTTCGGCGTTAAAATCACCAAGTATGATTGCGATATCCGAAGACGCTTCACTTAATGTCTCTATCAGGCCTGTATTAATGCTAGTATTATCGTGGTGATAAACATTTATGATTGGAATTGTTTTATCTGTAAGATCGATTTTATTGCCTGAGCTTCTGTCGTGCTTTCTCTAGGCTTACTCTGATTATAGGCGATTTCCTCAAATTTGATTTTTAGAGTTTTAATCAAAACGGCAAGTCCTCCTCCGAATTTTCCCGGTCTGTCCTTTCATAGTGTTGTATAATCTTTGATATTGAATCTCAGATTCTGATTCAATATTGTCTCCTGAGGACAAGTAATATGTACATTGTTGTCACAGAGAAGACAAGTAAGCTCTTTATTTTCCTCTGGGTACCATTTATATTGAGTTGTGGTAGATTGAATTGTGTCCTCGTAGTATATTTCTCATCATGAGCTCGAGCTGCAGTTCTTGACGCGGCGGTTACCCCGGAAGCGGTAGCATTACTGGAGATATCAGTTTTGCTCTTAATTTGAAAATGGGTGCCGTTGCAACGTTAGTCATCTTGGAAACGAACAAGAATTTGGTCAAATATTCCAAGGGTCCAGGGGGGACCGCAAGGAGGTGTGGTCGGACTTCTCCCCTTCCCCCTGGAATGCCGTCACTACAGGATAAAGCACTCTTGGTGAATTTTTTTAAATTGTGATTCAGAATCTGCCACTGAAGCTTTACGAGCGTTTCGTTCCTTTAAATATATTCGAAGCGGTAAAGGACCAATGAGTTGCTACTCTCTAAAGCGATTGATTGAAAGTTTTGAGGAAACTCGATCTCCGGAAGCAAAACCTCGGAGTGGAAGACCATCGACATGCAAGTCAGTGGCTGTTACGGTTTTGCAGAATACTGAAGCTATTGAAACGTTATCCACGTATGGAGAAGTAAGTGCTAGACAAGTTTCTCGACAAACGGGGATTTCGTATGGAACAGTTTGGAGAGAACACACATTTAGAATTTTTCTATAAATTATTTTCTATACCCTAACAATATTCAAAGTTTTCACAAGTTGAAAGTCAGCGATTTTGAGAAGCGTCAAGAATTCGCTGCATGGGTTTTCCGGCAAATTGATATTGATGAAAACTGGTTGTCAAATGTTCTAAGAACAGATGATGCTCACTTTTATCTAAAGGGAGAATTTAACATTGAAAACTGCCTCATTTTGGCAACAGAAAACCCTAGGATTTTTACAGAAATACCACTTCATCAGCCCAGAGTTACAGTTTTGTGTGGGTTCACTTCTACTTGTATTATTGGGCCATTTTCTTTGAAAAAATCAATGGAAGAACTTTTAAAACCATTTTTGTAACTGGTGAACGTTATGTTCAACTTTTGAGAGAAAAGGTTATTCCCATATTGCAGGACAGACAAGCACTAAGTGAAATAACATCCATGCAAAATGGAGGACCTCCTCATATCTCCCGCGGTGTCAAACAATTGCTGAAGGATACGTTCGGTGAAATTCGTTGATAAGTCGTCACTTTATATACCAGTGGCCTCCAATATCACCAGACTTGACGCCTTAAAATTTCGGTTATGGGGGTACATTAAGTCGCGTTTTTATCGATGCCGGCCTACCACTTTGGCCATGTTGAAGGCTTCTAACAGATGGCACGTTTTATAAATTTCAACTATTTAATTGTGACCATTCTGTCATCTATCGTCTGCAGGCGGTGTTTGAGAATGAAGGGCGCCACATTGAGCAAGGATTGTGACCTAATACAAAAGAGAAGGCAGTTACCTCATGTGTTATATTTTGCAGCTCTTTGATTTGGGTTATGGGAATAATAAATGCTGTCCTCACACTTTGACTCTTTTTTTTTCTGTGAACAGTAATTTTTTTGTTTGTCATTTGCCCACATCTTATATTATGTCGTGTAGGCCAAAGTGTTATAACTTCTCGAATAACTCTGGTATACACAATTTTACCCCTTATGTTTAGTTTATCGCTTTTCGCTCATTAGAATAAATAGCATTAGGAATATTCTCTGTACCCCCCCCCCCAATTTTAGAAATTTTGCGCAAAAGATAATACAAAATGATTTTACTACCACGTTTTTCAACGCAAAAGGTCGATTTAAAAACGATTTTAGCACGAAATCCTATTAGTAGTGTCATCATAATTTTTGGTACTATATTAACATTTCAAAAATCGTGTATTGATATCAGTAGTTATTTTCAAACATTCAATCTATTTCAAAAAACTCCATCTAAAATATAATTTTTTTTGCTACATGTTTTAATTTGCATATACCTATTTTACATATCTCAGATTGTATTTAAAAATCGTCAACCATTTCTTCTAACTTTTGGCGAAATGGTGTTTTATTAATTTATCATTTGATATTATTAGGGTTCTTTCCTGGTATTCAAAAAGGAAAAATACGTGTCGTTCAGTTATATTTTTCAATTTATCAAACAATTTGGCCGCTGAATCGCTGATTCTGGTAGAGCGCCATCTTGCGAATAAGGTTGTAACTAAAATCAATTTCGAATTTTTCATTATTTGCCATAAAAAGTCCCATTGCATCCTGAACACAATGGTGTTTACCGCATTGCTCTAGCGCAAATATTCGCGGAGTTATTAATTTTTAAAGTTGTGCGGGACTTTTGGATCACCCTGTATATTATTCTACCTGTGTAAATTTTAATTAACTTCTTGTTTTTAGGAAGAAAGTTTTTCTTTGTGATTTTGTAATGAAAGTAAATTAACTGAACTTTTCAATATATCTGGATATTGGATTCTATTTTTTCATTGGGAATATATTTGTCATCGTCAAATATAATTTTAACAAAAAGAATTCATTAATTTTTGTTCTATTATATTCTTTCCGGAATGATTTGTTTTTGCTATTATAAATCATAATGGAAATGATAATTTATTTTGTAGATAAATTATGTTGGGCCTACTCTCTATGTTCAGATAAATCACATTTTGAAACTCCGCCTTTGCCGGCCCCAAGTCCGGATGAAAAAGGAGATGGGGGAGCAGTAACAAGCTCACAAATAAACCTGGGTTCAGCTGGCCCGGCTGATAGTATCCTGTAAGGGCTCCTAATCCAGGGATACAGGATGAGCAGTGTTTGTACTCCATGTTAGGAGCGGCTGCACATGGTGTTTGCTCCTCATGTCAGAGGTGGTCATTTCTTCTAGAGCTAAGTCGGCCTGCCACTGAGTAGTGCTCCCAGTCTTAATGACAAAGGCAGACGCATTCTACTTCACCGAGTCATGATTGTTTTATATAAGAAAGAAGAATAAGACTTTTTATTAAATTCTAATAGTACTTTTAAATATATGAAATATATATAATCAATAGATACTGAGAAATTAATTGAAAAGGAAAAAAATAGAATTCGGGTAAAAAAAATATTTTAATCTTGGCTTTGCAAGCTTTCGAGCAAATTTTCTGATCTTCAACACACAAACTCTTTTATGAACAATAGCAAAATTTGTATTGATTATATTATATTTTTATTCGATATAGATAATAATTTGCTCAAATATGTGTTATACAATGTTTAGTATATATGAAAATATTTGAAATATTAGACAAAAATGGAGACATCAAATTTTACCGACGTTTTGATCTTCAGACGTTAGACCTTTAGCAATAGTAGGTAGTCAAAATGTCTGTAAATAAATTTGAAGAAATTTTTTACATATTTTAAATTGAAAACATCTTTCAGGCTTCCATGATAAGTTTATTTTTAAATATTTTAATTAACAAATATTTATCTTTCGGGAATGAAAGCCCATTTAGAGGAGAAAACACGTTAAAATAAATCGTTAATAGGACAAGAGTTAAAATAAAATCAAATACAGAGGATGCTTATAGTTATTTGAATGCCAGTTTAACGCTGTCCTCCACTGCATGGGCTTATCGGATTTGCTATTCAGAGGGGATTTATTTATTTCGCGATTATGGAGGGGGGGGGGGTCAGGGAATAGTATATTATACAACAACAGCTTTATTAGGACATTTCCGTCCTGTAAGGACTCGCCATACATCATTTTCATGAAGAAAGGGGAAAAAACATAAACAAAGGAGAGGAGGGGAAATGAAAAGGAAATCAAAATATTCAATAACTATACAAATTAACTATGGATGTGGAAATTGTTCTGTAATTTTAGTTCTTAGAGATTACCTTGTTCTCTAACGCTTTTAGTATTTTATACATTTCAGGATGTTTATTACACACACACACACACATATTTTGTTCATATAAATCAATCCTATACCATAAAGCTTTTCTAAGATATTTATTTCTATGCATTAAAGCTTCGTTTAAATCGACTTTCACTTGTAGGGGAATATTTTAATATAGTGAATTTTCTAAAGAGACAAGGGTCGCCTCTCCCGTCAAAATAGACGTCTAAAACCAGACGCCATCGATTGACCGATAGATGGCGTCTGGTTTTAGACGTCTATTTTTGATGGGAGAGGCGACCCTTGTCTCTTTAGATCAATTTCCTCCCGGCAAAATTTCTATCTATATTTTAGCCATAGATATGGCCCAGCCACTTTGCCAGCCAAACACCTCTTTGGCAGATTGTCAAGATTCCATTAGATCCCGTGTGGATCTCATGGAATAAAGTCCGCCCTAGACTGACGAGGGCCATTAGCCCGAAACCATGGTCTCTAGGTGGACGCTTTTCAGATTGCCAAAGCTGGTGATGTGGCTTTGTTACCGACCCGAGGCCGCTAGTTGCGGCGACGGCCAATAGATGGCGTCTGGTTTTAGACGTCTATTTAGACGGGAGAGGCAACCCTTGTCTCTTTAGATCAATTTCCTCCCGACAAAATATCCATCTATAGTGAATTTTGTTCTCACAAAACCAAGCGCACTATATTTCTTTTAATTCATCGGTTATTAGCCGACTTCTCTGTACGTGGTTACAACATGTCAGTAGTGGTTAGGTCGCTTTATTTCATATATATATTTCCACGCGGAAAATAAAGAAATACAAACTCCAAGATGAGACAACAATTTATTTAAGGAAAGAACAAACTATGAATGATAAACAAAAGATAAACAACGAGGGAAGTTTACAGAGTAACAAAATATAAACATAAAAAATTATACTCTGTTAAAAAAAATAATAGATACTTTGCTACAATATTATTTCGGAAAAAAAGTCAAATCCTATGAAATGCATGTTTAAAATAATAAACAAAACAGCTTCCGAGGCTAAGTTTTGGTTTTAATATATATCCCTCTCAAGCTTTCGGAAATCACACAAACCTTTCTACAGAAGTATATGATGAGTACATACTCCTGTAGGAGAGTTTGTGTGATACCCGAAAACTTGAGATGAATATATACTCCTATAGAAGAGCTTGTGATACCCGAAAACTTTAGATAAATATATATTCCTGTAGAAGAGCTTGTGATACCCGAAAACTTTAGATAAATATATATTCCTGTAGAAGAGCTTGTGATACTCTAAAACCTGAGATGAATATATACTCCTGTAGAAGAGCTTGTGATACCCGAAAACCTGAGATGAATATATATTCCTGTAGAAGAGCTTGTGATACCCGAAAACTTGGGATGAATATATATTCCTGTAGAAGAGCTTGTGATACCCGAAAACTTGGGATGAATATATATTCCTGTAGAAGAGCTTGTGATACCCGAAAACCTGAGATGAATATATACTCCTGTAGAAGAGCTTGTGATACCCGAAAACCTGAGATGAATATATACTCCTGTAGAAGAGCTTGTGATACCCGAAAACTTGAGATGAATATATATTCCTGTAGAAGAGCTTGTGATACCCGAAAACTTGGGATGAATATATATTCCTGTAGAAGAGCTTGTGATACCCGAAAACCTGAGATGAATATATATTCCTGTAGAAGAGCTTGTGATACCCGAAAACCTGAGATGAATATATATTCCTGTAGAAGAGCTTGTGATACCCGAAAACCTGAGATGAATATATATTCCTGTAGAAGAGCTTGTGATACCCGAAAACCTGAGATGAATATATATTCCTGTAGAAGAGCTTGTGATACCCGAAAACTTGAGATGAATATATATTCTTGTAGAAGAGCTTGTGATACCCGAAAACTTGAGATGAATATATATTCCTGTAGAAGAGCTTGTGATACCCGAAAACCTGAGATGAATATATATTCCTGTAGAAGAGCTTGTGATACCCGAAAACCTGAGATGAATATATATTCCTGTAGAAGAGCTTGTGATACCCGAAAACTTGGGATGAATATATATTCCTGTAGAAGAGCTTGTGATACCCGAAAACCTGAGATGAATATATATTCCTGTAGAAGAGCTTGTGATACCCGAAAACTTGAGATGAATATATATTCCTGTAGAAGAGCTTGTTATACCCTAAAACCTGAGATGAATATATACTCCTGTAGAAGAGCTTGTGATACCCGAAAACCTGAGATGAATATATATTCCTGTTGAAGAGCTTGTGATACCCGAAAACTTGGGATGAATATATATTCCTGTAGAAGAGCTTGTGATACCCGAAAACCTGAGATGAATATATATTCCTGTAGAAGAGCTTGTGATACCCGAAAACTTGAGATGAATATATACTCCTGTAGAAGAGCTTGTGATACCCGAAAACTTGAGATGAATATATATTCCTGTAGAAGAGCTTGTGATACCCGAAAACTTGAGATGAATATATATTCCTGTAGAAGAGCTTGTGATACCCGAAAACTTGAGATGAATATATATTCCTGTATAAGAGCTTGTGATACCCGAAAACTTGAGATGAATATATATATTAAAACAAGAAACTCACCTTCGTAAGCTGTTTTGTTTATTATTTTTATATTATTATTATGAGAGAGATAGATATTTCATATTGACTGGTCAATTTTATTTATATAATATAAATAATGACCAGTCAATATAATTATTCTTTTTTATCATCATCTTTTTGCATCTTCGTTTTCTGGCTTCGGTAAATAACGGCCATCCGCGTCGTTAGTTAGACTTAATATCTAATCTGAATTACTCTATTTCTATTATAAATATATTGTAGAATCTTATTAAAATTGTCTAAATAAATACATAAAGAAAATGATTAGTACGAATTAAAATAATTTGTTTACAACTACGCGGTAACCCTAAATACACAACATATTATTATTAGAAGAAGAAGAAGAGATCCAGGAGAACGACCTAGAACATATGATAGGAGACCTGACAGACAAGAATGGATCAAGGCCAGGGGACCATTTTATCGAGGAACCACTAGGAGAGGCCATAGAAAGACTGCTGGAAAGCTGCAGGACTTCAGGGGACCATATCTGCGAGGACCACAACACTGACCAGGAGTCAAGATAGCAAATGTAAATATCTTTGTTTTATTTTGCAGTTATTTTTTTCGAAGTTGTAAAAAAAAAAATGTAAATAGATTTACCATTCGTTACACCTTTTAGAGAAAAACTTGTAACCTTTTTGAAAAATAAAATTATTATAATTATTATATTATTATCATTATAATTATTATTAAAGTACGGGTTGAATATTTTATATGCATTTTTTATTTATGGTGATGGACACTAATTGGTCTCGGAAGTTGGAGACGGTTTAAAGAGGTTGATGAATTTACTATTAGGTCAATTATATTGGATACGGGGGGGGGGGGGGGGGGGGGGAAGGCAAGAGGAAACTGGCGCACTATTTTCATCAAGGAAAATCCTCAATGAATGGATCAACTGAATAAAGCTAGAATCTTACCATCAGACTATAGGGATTTATCCTCTTTAACCACTCTGATTGAGGGAGGAGCATGGGAATTTTTGGATTGTTTTATCATTATTATCCCATGAGTAAGATTACACCAAGTCATGAAGGTTGAAAGTAATAATATTTTCTACTATAGTGTGTGTGTGTGTGTGTGTGTTTTGGGGTTCTTGTATAGGTCTTAGCTCCAATACAGTCCAGGATATGTGATGGAGATGTTGTATAGGTCTTAGCTCCAATACAGTCCAGGATATGTGCTGGAGTGGAGTTGGAGCATTTTGAGCAGACAAGAAAACCTTTTTCCCCATCAATGAACATAATGGGTCTAGTATTCAACCTTCATGGTAGGTTAGGGGTGCGACTGCTGTTGGTTATGAAAAGCTGGAGGTATTCAATGTAGCAGTTTTATCTCTGAGGGAGACCGCTCCTGATATGGACATCTTTGTAGATTGTTTTAGATGAAATAAACAAATAAGTGTGTTTCCAATATTCCTTTTGAATAACATCTAGAATATATGCAGGCCTGCCACACACACACAATAACATAATCTAGATATAAAATTATATAAATATTTAATCATATATACTCTGATGTACAGAATATATAGAGAAGGAAATGATTTTTAGTGTGAGCAATAGTTACTAAGAAATTATTTGAAAAAGGAAAAATAGAAATCGGCTATAAAGTTTCTTTTTGGTTTGAAAAATTCCGAGAAATTTTCTGATATTCTACGGCCGAATACTTTTGTGGACAATAGCAAAATTTGTATTGATTTTTTTTAGTTGATGTATATATCAATATTTTCTCAAATATGTGTAACACCAATCTCCAATGTTTCCTATTTTACACAAGATTGTGCAAACATTATCACTAAACATAAAATCTTAAATTTATATAATGAGTTTTTTTATTTCGATAAAACTAGAAAACTTCAAGACAACAGTCTCTTTCTCACGTTCCTAACTCCGATTGAAGAAACTCCGATCATAGCAGAGCTGTGAAAAAGATCCTTTTTGGTTGAAAGCTCGACCAGCTTGATTGAAATACAGAAGCACACATTTATCGTTCAAAGTTCTCATGACTTTAAATTGCCGCCTTAACGACTTTTTATATTAATCTCAACATTAATAAAAAGTGAACAAATAAAACATCGTATTTTACTTTTTTCTTTTGTGTTTTACATAATACTATCTCAATATGTAATAGATATGCAAATTCCAATCATTAATCATTCGATATGTGTTTTCAAATAAAGATATTATTTAATTATACTATATCAACGATAGTTATTATATTTTAGAGAGAATTAAAGTCATTAATGCCATTTAGTTTTAAAATATGGGAAAATTCATAAGATAGAATATGGTTTTACGGGCTACTAACCAAATTGTATGATTTCGAGCCCAAAGATGGATGTAGCAAGCAGACAAGCCGCAATGCATTGTGGCAAAGTACCAAGGAGGTGCACGCCTCCTAGGTTGTTCAAAAAAGGTTGGATTCCCCAAAAAAAGTGTTTCTTTTTTTTTTTGGGCCAGGGCACATATTCATAAGAGAATAACTATCTTTATATATAGCATTAATGAGACCTATACTCACACATAAGAAGCAGAAGTTAAGTTTAAAGTCATTAATAACCTATATGAATAAAATTTGATTTCTCAGCATTGTCAAATATTTTAACTAAAGCATTCACAGCTACTTCATCCAATAGTGATCGTGGTTTACAAACATCTTCTTTTACAGACTATATAGGCTCCCGAGAATAAAAAAATAAAATCATTTAGCAAAACTTTCAATAGTTGAACCAAATACTTATAAGTCATATGACCCAAGTATAATAGAATCCTTTTTAATGGGAAAATGGATTTAATATTCGATAATACAAATAAAGCTATTGAAATTTTTTTTTCACTCTGGTATTTCAACATTTTTCCGTTTAAACTTTTATAATGTTCTATTCAGATTTGGTAACAATGGGAATAGCCGTAGTTTCAATTTGTGGTAAATAAAAACAAGATTTAAGGTACTTATTGTTGGAGCGGCCAATTTTCAGGAATTATAAAATGCGAGAATTTAATCACAATGAATGATTTGTTTGAATTTGTAGATAAGAAAGGGAACAATACAAAAAATAAATAATATTTGTAAATATATTTTTATTCTCTTTTTGCTTGAGGAAAATAAGTCGGTGGACGAGTGGGTAACACCCTCGATTCCCGACAGACATGAACCGGGATTGAATCCCACGTTAACATGTTGTTTAATATGTGAATAAACTTCACATATTATTCATTGTTGCAATTATCATAAACTAGGTTGCTCTTGTTGAGCGGTACCTAATGTTGTGATTTTGGATTTTTTATTTTTTTTTTGGAATTGCTAAAGGATATCAAGGCTTTAACTATTTGACTTTTTTCTACTTGTATATACCTCCATTGAATAAGTATTTATTGACATAAATATTCCTAACTGGAAAATCGTGTTTTTTGTGAATTAAATAATAATTTTAAAAAATTTAAAAGAGTACCATAAAAAGTAAAATTGTACTGGGATAGTCCAACTGAAGGTTGCTGATGGTTTTCGCAATTTATCAGAATAAAAACCACTGAATAGTTAAATTTTAATAATACCAGACTATTGACCAAATATCCTTTCTTGTAGATCAAGAAAAGGCAAACACCTACATATTCCAGGCTGTTGTTCCAAATCATTTGGTTGTTTAATAGTGTCTAGTAGAACGGAAGACAAACATGAGAATGGCAAGGTAACTTATTTCTATAAAAATTGTTGTTGGATCTCAATTGGACCTCTCTTCTAAAATATAAATTTTCTTTATTGAAGGTACAAAAATAAGGAACATAAATTATTAAATATATCTAAGTAAACATTACTAATACACTAACATCTCTCTAACCACAACTCTCTATTAACTCTCACCTATATATACATTCCTGACACCACAGATTTTAAGTCACAGATAATTACAATCATAGAATAAAAATAATATTTGACACTAACATCCAACAAAAATGTCAACATTTTTACTTATAAGCAAACAGAGAGACGGTGAGGGAAATATGCTGAACAACAAAATCTGTAAAACAAAAGCCTGTCAATTGATTTTAAAATATTCTGCCACAAATATTATCAATTTAGCGCCAGCTTACAATAAGAATTGATGCTGAATTTCATTGTTTATTCTTCAACACGCCAGTGTATAACACCATAGGTATAACGTTTTCGGACCTATGACCTCTCTAAGTTTATATAAAAATCGCACTTGGTGCCGCCCTGTACCATCCTGTCTCTGTTAGGTATATTAATTCAAAGAATTTTTCTCTATGTAAATAAATTATATAGATATATGAATAAATATAAATTGATGATGATAATATTAGCTAGCATATGTTGATTAACGATTTGGCAACGTAGTGAGTGCCTCCTTGATCCTTTCTTGTTTTTTTTTTGTTTTTCTTCTTGATTCTTTTTTGTACTTCTTCTTAATTCTTAAATTTTACTTTTGTAGTTTCTATGCATAAAGATAACATTAAAAATATATTTAAGTAACATTTTCTCTTTTTTACCCCAAAAAAACACCAACAGTCTCCACGACGATGTGGCCAAAGTGGTGCGATGGTCATAGTCATCGTATTACATTGAATGGCAGTGTAATGATATTCATGGCTGAGATTTATAACCATTTCTTATAATATCGGATTTAAGTAATAAAATCAAAGCATGCGAGGATGCGTATCTTATTAGTTTTAATAAAGGCGAGCTTTCGGGCTAATAACCCTTCTTCAGGACATCATATCTGACTGATCTTGCATTTTATATACATATCCATATTGACAAAAATCAGCTTATATACAAAAATCAAACGTATCAGCCAATCAGTTAGAAAAGTAATAGTCAGATATGATGTCCTGAAGAAGGGTTATTAGCCCGAAAGCTCGCCTTTATTAAAACTAATAAGATACGCATCCTCGCATGCTTTGATTTTATTACTTATATTCTTCAGAGGATTTCAACCTACTTAATATCGGATTTAGGACAGGAAATAGCTTATTACCTGGATAGGCTTTAAATCAATAATCAACCTTATATATTTTTCCTAATATATTTTCTACATCGCAGAAAGGACAGTAGAAGTTTGTTTTGTGTATAAAAGAAACATTCGTACTTAAATCCTTTTATTTTCTATGTAAAGATGGTGCGTTATTCCTTTATGTTAACTCTATATATTTTTGTTATACTTAGTATACGTGATACAGGCCATGGTAATCATAATAATTAGTAGTTGGCGACTGTTTTTTTACTGTAAGTGTGTCACATATCTACATACGTAGAAATCAGTTCGAATTTTGTAATTTAAAATGTATCACACAGAGACCTATGTGGCTACATACGCTCACTGGTGGGGTTGGAATTTCGCAAGAATCGAGGGCCATTGGAGCAATTTTTTTTTTTTTTTTTAGAAAAGGTTCCTAATAGGGGATTCGATCCCTGGCCATTGCTTCCGGAAATCATCGGTTTCATCTACCAATCTCCTATATACTGTATAATACTAGCCGAATGACCCGGGCAACGCCCGTGTTTTACCCGATTGTGTGTGTGTGTGAATGTTTTGATTCAAATACTATTTGTTACAATTATAAATTGGCGCCTTATATAAATGCATATATTAGTTAATAACTATAGCCTATGTGCTTTATCTGTCTATGTACTGTTGGTTTCCGTAGGCGTCTCTTACTGGGAAAAGGAAAGAGAGGATTCCATTTAGTTATTAACTAATATATGCATTTATTTAAGGAGCGACCCGCTCCAACACAATAGTTGCAAAAACGAAAAAGCGAGTGGGGGGGGCATGATGGGGGGGGGGGGGGGGGGGCAAAGGTGGCGTGATCGTAGCCAACCAATAGGAGAGCGCCATTCCAAAAAAAAAAAAGCAAACGGTGACAGAGATGAAAAATGAAGAATTAAGAACGCATGACGCTCGTAACTGTATATAGAATTAAAACGACGTTTGACAAGTTTTATCGCAAATGTTTCTTTTTATTTTTCATTTTTCCGTTAATCATTACTCTTCACAATTCACATCCTTTCATACTTCATCCCTAAGGATAGAAATAGTCGTTATTTCTCCTTAAAATAAATTACGAATTTTCGTTCAAAAGAAACATTTGCAGTAAAACTGGTCAAACGTTGTTTTACAATCATAAGCCGCATTATATTGTATTATATATATTTTGGTTTGTTGTTACTACACACACATTAATTTGAAAATAAAAAAATAGTACAACTGTGATATTGTACTGGGATAATTTTCATAAATAAATTTTAAAAAATTAAAAAAACATTAATATGTTATAATACCTTTAAAATGTTTGGCGTTCAGTCAACTGAAATATGGGTAAAAATAAATTATATTTTGATCTAATATATGCCATTTTAATTGAATACACATATCTATATATAATATAATTATTGTTAAACTCACTAAATTCAATAGAAATTGTAAATTGATCGAACAATTTTCCACCAAGATGATCCTTTAAAATATCCGTGGCGATACATCTAAATGAAGGAGGCTTAAATTGAACCTAGGAGTAAATGGGTAAACATTGCTAATGGAAGTTAAAACCTCAAAAATGGAAAATTTTATGAGAATAAATTAATGGAATCCACTTCAGATCTATTAGGAAAGGTCGTGGATAGAGAGAGAGATAATGGGGGATTATACCATGGAGGCAATGGTGAAATATAGAACTGAAGAGAGGAAGAATTTATGTAAATTTTAATGGAAGGTAGATTTTACCTTGATCTCTTTCATGGCAGGAGCAAATTTTGGCAGAAAAATAAGTGGAGCCTGAATAAAAACGTGTCTTTGAATACACCTAGTTAAATTCCTCTTTTAAACTCAGGATTTTACCATCGTCAATCATCCATTTTGACCATTGACTGACCATTTATTGTCTAAACATTTATTTTTACTTATTCATAAATTATGAAAAAGAAAAAGGCATCTCCTTATCGTGTAACTGAAATTTGATGATGGCTTGCGCCATCTATCAGAATAAATTCCACCTTTGTAACAATTGATTAAAAAAAATCAATACAATTGTTCAAATCGGAATAAATATAAACTATTCTCGTCGATCTTTAATTATTCCAGAGAATTGGCCAAATACCCATTCTTGATTAATCAAGAAAAGCTAACCACGTACGCGTTTCGGGCTGTTGGCCCTCATCAGCGTGGTGCAAGCTGTACCTCAACGACAAAATAAAAAAACTGGTCATTCAAGGCATCTTGAAAAATCCTGAAACGGGTAGTTGGGGCAGATAGATGACGCAAATCATCAGCACCTCTCAATTGCACGAAAAGACGAAAAGGAGATGTCTTTTTATTTTTCATAATTTATTCACCTCATCCCAGTAAAAAATCACATTTGTGCTATTTTTTCATTATTCATATATGTATTTAAAGAATAATTTAATGATTTAATTTTATAAATGTATTAATACAATATTATATATATAAATCAATCTTTATAAAGGGTGGTAAAGAGAATAAACAATCAATCTAATTGATATGAAGCACCAAAACTTAAAATCCTATGCTTCCTTATTTAGCATAAATAACAGGTATTGGTCCATATATATAATACTTATAATGAAAAAGTATAAATTGGATTATATATAGAAACTACGGGGCCCTTAGGGCTGATCCATGTAGATTGGTGATGTGAGTTATTACGGGGCAGTATTGTTTCCATCTTGAGACACGGGATTTAGTTCTTTGGCTAATGAGACTGACTCTTCTGTTTACGTGTTGACTAATTTGGAATTAGTCGTATACTTGTAGTCCTAATACTATACTATTCTCTTGCATTTAAAATTTCTTATTAGTTTCCTACCATTCTATTATTTAGAGTGAATAAACACAATTTGGATTATAGTTTGAACCTATCAACATCAGACAAAGGATCTATTTCTCTGTCCATTGACATTAGCTTTCCTGTTCCCATATTAACGCACATTGTTCATTTGTTTAAATAGGGTCATATTTTCTTATAGTTGTAATAATCTATTAATTATATTTCTAATATTTTATTATTTTCTTGCAGTCCTAATATCTAGTAATGATAAAAACAATTTGAATTATAGTTTGGCACAAAGGGAAAGGTTTGTCTCAATCTGATTAGTTTTGGGGATCTGAATACATTGTAGTTACCCTTATCAGACAAAGGATCCAGTCCTAGGTCTATTGATAATACTTTTATGTTTCTTTTTGTTATCACACACTGTTGATCTATTTGGAATGAGTCATATTTTCTAATAGCTCTAGTATTTTATTACCCTCTTGTATTTCTAAAAGACTTTTTTTCAACTGTCCTAATATGTAGAACAAATAACCACATGTTGGATTATAAATAGTAATTACGGTAAAGGTAGACCTGATCCAATATATTTTGGTTCTGTGTGTTGTTTCGAATTCACTGAAATTGCCATAATTAGACAAAGGATTTAATCCTTGGTCTGTCGACGCTAACTTCTTTGTTTCATTATTGACGCAAACATCCGATTTGAGTGGATCGTGACGTATTATCTTATAGTTCTAATAATTTATTATTTTTTTATAGTTAAAAAAAAAAAACTTAGAGAGAAAAAGTACATCTTGGATTATAGTTTTGAACTTCGTAAATGTAATTTTATATCCGATTAGGTTGATAGTTTTTGTTGTTTCAAAGACAGGTTGATTGACGTCATCAGACAAAGGATTTATTCCTTTGTTCTGATTACTTTAGTTTTCCTGTTTCCGTATTGACACACAATTTTTGATTCGATTGCTTTCAAATATTATCCTTTTCTTATAGTTTTAATATCTTATATTCTTCCATTTTACTTTCTAGAATGAAAAATAACTTTTTAAATTTAGGTTGAAACACTACAGAAAAAGAGTCTTGATTCGGTTCATTTGTTGACTTGTGTTGTATCTGTAGTATAGTTGTTACCCCATTTCCATTCCGATCAAAATTTTCTTTCTATTTGGTAGAAGAGGTATGGTTTAGCAGTCATGAAGTTGCGGCCAAAACTACTTCTCAGGTCTTCATCTGAAGAGGCCCGCCTGAGTACCATCCTCTTTCCATTTGGTCTGACCTTTAAGGTTTTCATTCCTCCTAATTGTATCCATTAAATTAATATTTTATCTTACATCGTGTCCTCCAGTTTTCCACTAGATTGTTTTTAAAATAAGCTATACTATAAAAAATATTCACAAAAAAAAAATTAAAAATCTATCTTCTCTTACCAAGAGATAAAATAGAGGGAAAAAAACTTTTCTTTCTCTAATTAGCTTAATTTTAATATTTGGAAATTTATTATCATGGTTCTGTCTTTGCTCTTTTCTATAAAACTTTCTCTTCGCTTATTCTTTTTTTTTTTACCCAGCCTATGACGCTTCGCCGCCGATGTTTTGCTGGTGTTACTCCCCCCTTTATGTTACTATATGATAACTACTTATTTATTACATATATCAAAAACAAACCTCCCATGTTTAAACTAAATAACTAATTACATGGTGTACCAGGTAAATTGGGAATAACTTTGACAGTCCACATAAAACAAAAACTACTTAAGATTAAAAACTTGTTTTTTTTTTCATTACGTAGCCATATTCATGTAAAATGCAACAGTACATGTGTGCGCAGTGAAGTGATGAAGAGTAACCGAGAATTTGAAAATCGAGCTGCCATCATCGTTGCTCTGCGCGCCGGAAGGAGCCCCAAAGAGATAGTGGATTTTCTTAAGTTGCCCAAAACCACTATTTATCGTGTCAAGAAGCAGTTTGATGAGGCCGACAGTAACAAAGAGGGGATAGCTACAAGGAAAAAGCACTCGCGTCGATCGGACAGGGTAAGAGGCGAAGAATTTGTCAAAAATGTCAAGGAGAAGATTGATGGAAACCCTGGGAAGAGCATGAGGGCCATAGCCAAGGAAATGGACGTTGGCTCTATGACAATTGTCAGAACTATCCATGAGGACCTTGGTCTCAAGTCTTATGCCCTTCGGAAAGGTCAGTTGCTGACTGAGAATATGAAGAATAACAGAAAAGGAAAGGCTGCTGCCCTCCTCAACAACCTGAAACACGACTCTTTTGGCATGCTAAGGTTCTTCTCTGACGAAAAGAACTTTAACGTGGACCAAAAGGTAAATCCCAGGAATGATCGCTGGATCTGTAAAGACCCCTCAGAGATACCTGTCGTGATGCACACGAAATTTCCTGCCTCCGTAATGGTCCTTGGCGTTATCAGCAGTGAAGGTGATGTCATGCCTCCCCATTTCTTTGAGAAGGGCCTTAGGATGAACGCTGACACCTACATCAATGTTCTGGAGACCGTTGTGAAGCCTTGGATGGACATGGTGGCCGCAGGAAGGAAGTATGTCTTCCAACAGGACTCAGCTCCAGCCCATAAGGCAAAAAAGACACAATCGTGGCTGACACTTAACGTCCCTAGTCACTGGGGTCCTGATATTTGGCCCCCTAATTCTCCAGATTGCAATCCCCTCGACTACTATGTATGTGCGTTGTTGAGAGAGATGTCAACAAAGCTCCTCATACCACCATCCAGTCTGTCAAGAAAGCAGTTCACACGGTGATGACCCAAATGGACAAGGTCATTGTCGCCAAGGCCTGTGCTTCATTCCGCACTCGCCTCGAGACTGTTGTAGCTAATAATGGAAACTACATTGAATAAATAAATACTATATCCTTTTATCTACTACTGTGTCAAATTTCATTCGGATATTTTAATTTTTACTTGCAAAAAATTTCAGTTAAAATACCATTGTTGAAATTCCCATTTTACCTGGTACACCCTGTATATAAACTTTGAAATTCTCTTAACGGTATTATATATATAAATTAATACAATTAAATAAAGAAAAAAACTCTTTCCTTCAAAAATCAACTCGTAAGACAAATACTACTATGATACATTAGCGCTCCATCTGTTATGAAAATTCGAAACTATTATAGACGCGTATGATTCTTCAAATATTTGATGTTTGCGGAAGAGCGATTGCTCAAAGCATATTATACAAGGTATGATCATAAAATTCAGGGAATTGGGTCATAAAAGATTTATTAAATGAATATATAAAAAATATGGTTAATATTCATCAAAATACTGTCCGAGGGAATCTTTACAGCATTTCATTCTTTTTTCCCAGTTTCGTAAGCACCCAGAAAATTCGTCAGAAGTAATGCCCCTCAAAACGCTCAGCGATTTTTCCTTTCTGGCATTAACGGTATTAAATCTATGTCCTTTTAGAACTGACTTCATTCTAAGAAAGAGAAAGAAGTCATGTGATGCTAAATCAGGGGAGTAAGGGAGATGAGGTATTGTCAACATGCTATTTTTTAGTCAAAAAAGCACCCACGGAAAGAGCTCTGTGTGCTGGGGCGTTATCGTGATGAAGCATTTTTGGGAACAAATTAGGAAAACTTTCTTTCAAGTCCAAGATCCTCGGTCAATATTTTTTGACACGTTCCAAATGAAACCCCTGTTTCTTCTACTAGTTCTCTGATCATTGTCTTAGTGTTTTCCCTTATTAAAGCACCAATTTTTTGGGTCAGTTCTTCGTGATTTTCCAAAGGAGGTCTTCACTAGCGTGCGTCATCTTGGGTTGACTCTCTACCAGATTTGAAACGGGCAAACCACTTAAACGTTTTTGATTGTGATAGGGCTACTTCCCCGAACGCCAATTTCAACATTTGAAACGTTTCTGACGCCGTTTTTCCTAATTTTTAACAAAACTTCATGCTTACCCTTTGTTCACTTTTAAGATACATTGTAAAAAAAATGCCGCGCCTTTTTTCTTTTCTTGAAAAAATGCTTATAAAATTCTTATTATTTGAGATATTGAAAATATATAAATATTTTCTAGTAGAACGAGGTCTCGTGATTATGAAGATGATTTTTATTTTTCGAAAACTCTTTTAGAAAAAAATTTTGATTAATTCCCCGAACTTTTTGATCATACCTTGTATATTTATAATTGTATGTAATTCTGGTGTCCTCAAAGTTTATGTCCATAGTTAATCTAAAATACCCATTTTAAGAGTCTAGCAACACAGTATCACTATAAAAGGAAGATCGAAAAATGCAATATAACAGCAGAATGGTAGATTAAACTGGTAAAACCGCTTGGGGGGTTCACCACTGATAAACCAGGCCCTTCTATTAATTTTTCCATTGCAGTGATGGCAGTAGAAATTGTTTAATTTATAAAAGAATCATACGCGTCTATAATAAATACTACTATATTAAGAATAAATAAGGTTAATATAAGAGAGAGAGAGAAATTATAAAATAATACTAATCAGGTAAACTTATTCAAAACCTATCTCTGACAAAATGCTGTTAACTATAGTTTCATCTTGTTTTTCTTCAAATTTAATTAAAGTACGGATGCTCTAAAACCTCTCAGTTGAAACTAATTTAAAAAAGGAGCAAATCCTTCAGATCGATCGGCAACCCTGCAGGTCGTATTAAATATTTGACTTTCGATGTTATACGGCGCTTTTTAAAGAATATTTATTAAATTCTCTCAACGGTTTAATTGGTTATCCATGGCTAATTAATTTCTTGCTTTTAACGAACCTTTATTAATTTTGATGTTTCTCCAAATAGATATGATTAATTAATTACATTATCTCGTTTTTTTTTTGGAGGGGGGGATTTCACATTAATGGAGTCTTAAAATTCCATTTTCATATTATATTTTGTTTGTGAGAGTGTTTTTTTTGTGTGTTTTAATTAGCCAGTTAATAAGTTAATGGGTGGAGATGTTGTCAACAAGTTTGTTGTATATCAACATGTTTATTTATAAACTAATTTGATGTAAATATATATATATATACAGTAGAACATCTATGAGAAAACACTCGCGCAAGAGGACACTTCTTTACAAAGGACAGTTTTCATTTGCAAAATTAGCATTTTTACAATTTAGCAACTCTCCGGTAATAAGACACCTCTCCCTGAAGGACACTTTGTCTCTGCATTTAGGTGTACTTTACAGGGAGGTTCTACTGTATAATATATTAAAAATAAAGAAGGCATATCCTGACCACGATGGCAGAGTGCCATCTAGTGGAACAGAAATCAACTAAACGTTAATTTAATATATATTTTTAGATATAAAAACAAGATAAATCCTTTTTATATTTTCATTTAATATAATATCAATGTTAGCGTATGTATATGTTATAATATATATGGTCTTATACTGATATCACTATGACCTATCCTATGGTATACAAAATACAAGGCTGGGTCAAAGGGTAATGTACAATCACCCCTAGAAAAAAAATCATTTATTATTATAATATACATTCTCAATATAGAGAATTCAGGTAGAAGTTGGAAGGAGCCAGGTCAGGACTGTAAGCTGGGTGAGGCGTCAAAGTCCACCCATATCTGGAATTTGAGCCAATATCTGTTGAGCTGTAAGGTCTTGCATTGTCCTGATAAAATTTGATTTTACAGTTTTTTAGACCCGGCCTTTTTGTTGAAATTTCTCTTTTTAGCTTTTCTAATTATTTACAATATCTTTCCTTGTTGATGAAAGTATTTTTCCAAGCATGTCCATGAATATGAGCCCATCTGGGTCCCAAAAGACTTATTTTAAGCCTTATTTTGAATATTATATATACGTTTTCTGGTGAATAAAATACTCTTCTTTCCATATGTGTAATCGGAATTGATTTATCTTTAGTATTCTTTTCAGATATGGAGCCTAATGTGAACACAAGAATCCTACAACGGTGGGTGACCGAGTTCCTCTTTTAGGTCCGGTGACATTTCAGCCACAACAATTCACTCAAAACTTCAACCAGTATATGGAAACGAAACATTGTATAGAGGCTCTATGCAGAGAAGGGTTCAGCGCTTCCAAAAAGGTAATTTTGATCTTCATGACAAAGAGAGGCCAGGTAAACCTTCAGCTGGCACAACAGACCAAAGTTTTGCTCTTGTTGGAGGAATTGTCAAGAATAGCCGAAAAATAACGAAATATCAATTGATGAAAAAACTTTTAATCACTGAAAGAAGTGTTCCTAAACTGCCTTCAGAGCTTGGTTATCTAAAACTGTGCTCAAAATAGGTGCCAAAGCTTCTAACACGAGAAATGATGCAAACTCGAAAGGAAATTTGTTTAAACCTCATCGAATCTTACCCAAGATCAGCCTCTAAGGCGTTTAAAGGAGTCATAACGTGTGATGAGACTTGGGTTAGCTTTCCCTTTCCAGAGACAAAATCAAGACCACGGTCTTTTGGGACAAAAATGGCCTCATATTCATGGACATGCTTGAAAAAAGTACTTCCGCCAACAAGGAAAGATATTGTAAACAATTTGAAAAGCTAAAAAGAGCAATTTCAACAAAAAGGCCGGGTCTGAAAAAACTGTGAAATCAAATTTCACCAGGACAATGCAAGACCTCACACCGCGCAACAGACATTGGCTCAAAATTCCAGATATGGGTGGACTTTGATACCCCACCCAGCTTACAGTCCTGATCTAGCTCCTTCCGACTTCTACTTGTTTGGTAAATTTAAGAAATCTTTACGCGGTAGAACATTTGAAAATGATAAGATGTTACTCCATGAGGTTAGAGGGTGGTTCAGAAAGCAAGATGTAGCATTTTACCAAAGTGATTTTGTGAGTTGGAAAGAACGCTGGAACAAATGTGTACAGAGGGAAGGTGGATATATTGAAGGATACTGATATATAGCTAATAGTTAGGTATTCATATATACAAAGTTTTCTCTTTATGGTTTTGTCAAATAATTATGGATGATTGTGCATTAATTATTGACTCAACATTGTATTTAGCTATACATACAAAACTTTCAATTTTTTTTTCAGAACCTTTGATGGAGAATAAGATCAAGCATCAATTTATATTTAGAAGACTATATGCAGTAGTTTTAGTATTTATTGGTGAGGATAGAAATTCTTTAATATACCATTGTCAGCACATTTATTCCCCAAAATGCAAAATTAGTTCGTTATTGGGCTAATTTCGGTATATTTTTAATAATCAATATGTTCGAAAATATCTTATGCTACATATTTGAAAAATTACTTCAAAATCAACTTTTTTGTTGTTGGAATAGAATAAAAAATATCCATTGAGCTTTTCATGTTTATATATGCGCATAAACATATATTGTTGACATAAATATATTGTACTACCTTGAATATTTTTGTGTTCAGCCAACTGAAATATTGGTAAATAAATTATTTTGTATCCAATATATGCTATTGTAACTTAAAAAATATATATATATAAATATCTAAATATTACATAATACCTTATAGTTTACAATCCCTATTCAGAATTTCATGGATTATTAAATAAATCGAGATAAAACACCACAAAACCTATTTAAAACAAAAGTTTTCAAACTTTATTTTTATTATATACCTATATATATTTTCTACGTAGAAGAAATCCGCTTACAATAATAAACTTTGAAATTTATTAACCACTATATCTTTGAAATATATTGCTCTAATAGAATATACGCTTCTTGGTAAAAATAAAATTTAAAACATTTTGTTTTTTATTACACACTACGCGCGTATTGAATTTTATCGATTTATCAAGTGTGTCTCCATAAAATACTGTACACTATATACTCTATAAAATACTTGTAATTGAATGGGATCGTATGTAAATAAATATGCACCAACAATTTTTTTTTATTCTACTATCTATGATTAAATTATGAAAAACGTTTAAAAATACAACACTTTGACATCATTTTGAACCGAGGAAGGCGTATAGTTAAGCGAAATTGTCCTTCAACTTGTGATCTGTGTAATATCAGAATACAAGACGAAATCATGCATACAATATTTGGTTGCTGTTGCTTGGAGAAACAAAGAGGAAAACTCTTGGGTAATTTATCTTTGTCTCAATACGATAGTCAACTTGATAAATTAAATGATGTTTGATCAAGGTCTTCTCTTTGGTTTATATAAATTCTACAAGGCCGCAGTCACACCGTTCGGAGGAGATTAATAGAATCGCCGAATGTCATGGTCCATTAGGATGAGGAAAGCGAAGACTAGAACGCGGCTGATTCCACACTAGCCTGTTCAATGATTCGCTAACCATGACGTATGCACGAAGGAACGTGTGACCATTGGACATGCGTCGGACCTGGAGGCTGTTGTTGGGTGCTTCGCTGCCTGGATTACAGGAGCTCCATCTGTGCTTCCTTTCTTCCTATGGTGAATCTGTATAAGACCGGTGGTCTTAATAAAGAAGTGTGTAAAGTAAAGCTAAATATCAAAGTTTAAAACGCACTTAGAAAATTAGGTTATTCAGCAAATTTCACATTTTCACTAAGCTCCGTTTCCAGTGATAGTCGTTACAATATATCATAACTGATTATGATTTTTTTTTAATTTAATTATTTTTTATTATTACCTTGTTTTAATATATCATAACATAACTTTTTATATGCACAACTAGATTAATTTTAGCTCTCTCTCTCTCTCTTCCCCGATACTCTGAATTTTTGTTCTATAGAATAATAAATACATTTAACGCAAAAAAAAAAAAAAGACGAACCCACGACCCTGAGATTAAGAGTCTCATGCTCTACCGACTGAGCTAGCCGGGCATGTTTTAGTTGGTTAGAAACATATTCTAAAGGTCGTTTAATCTAATATTAGGTCAATGGTAAATTGATGCGGAAGGTAAAGTGAAGTGCCGCAGAAATCTTCAATTGTATTCTACTGAAATATATTTTATCATAAGAATGTTCACATCTCCGTTCGCATACACCTTTAATAAAAGATTATCTCAACTATATAAATCAATAAATGCGAACTGATAAACAAAACAAAATTTACCAAGAGAAATACTTACAACAATAATTGGTGAAGAAAAAGAATTATTATGAATCATTTATATCACTCCATTTATAATGCTAATTATACAATTCGCACTATTTTTTCAAACGGATTTCCTAAACAGTTCCATTCAAATTTTATAGTCACTCAATTTGTCACATCACACGGAAAATTCCAGAAATAATTACATAAAAGAAGTCTATCAGAAACACCAAATTGTTACTTCGAAGAAATTGAACAAACTGCTCTTCACCTTATTTATGACTGTCCGAACTTTACAGAAGTGGGACATCGTTTTTTGCCTGATCTAAATGATTTAACTCTCTTACATCAGCCACTTTGTCCATATAATTTTTATGACTTCTGTCGATTAAAATACATGTATATTTGTAAATATTTATTTCTAAGTTCTGATTTGTTTTGTTACCTCTGTAATAGGCACAAATATTTCAATACAGTAAAACCTCCTATGAAGGACACCTAATTGCAGAGCCAAAGTGTCTTTTAGGGAGAGGTGTCCTCTTACCGGAGAGTTGATAAATAGTAAAAATGGTAATTTTGCAAAAGAAAACTGTCGTTTGTGGAGAGGTGTCCGCTAAAGGGAGGTTCTACTGTATCGCGCCTGGTTGATTAATGAATTTAAAAAAAAAAAAGAATATTTTCGAATATTATATCTGAAATTCCGCAAATGACCTTTGTTTGCACACATTTGTGTGGATCTATGTAGAGCTGACCCTCTATGGGTATTGGCTTTGAGATGTGGTGTCGGAGACGTCGGATGGACATTTCTATTATTATTTTTATACTATCCCTAGTACACGTGGTACAGGCCATAATATTCATGGTGGGTAGTAGTTAGCGACTGCTTTTACTGTAAGTGTAATACTGTAAGTACTACAAGTAGAAAGCAGACTTTTTCAAGAATCGGGGGGGATTTAAAGCAAATTCCTATTCAGAAAAAAATGTTAAATACTAGATTCGATTCACTGTCGTGCCCTTAAAAGTCTAACATTTCATTAAAAAAAAAAACGCAGTCGACAGGATTCGAACTTGTGCGGGGGGATCCCAATGGATTTCTAGTCCATCGCCTTAACCACTCGGCCACGACTGCACGGTCGTATACGAGTATATTGATGTTACGATCTTTCAAGCTTGTTTTTGGCTTAAACATCTAATATACAACAATGAAACGTGGCTAATTTTGACAGAAAAGAAAAACAAGCTTTCATTAGAACATTTTAAACCCTTCCTGAGCGACCACTTTTGTAAATTCCCATAATCCAACCTCTAATAAAGGACTAGGAGTGTATATCAATGTTTTAGGAAGTCTTTCACAAATGGTCTTTTTTACCGTTAATTGTTGGAATATTCGCGATTGTAACTGGACCCAAGTCGAAGTTTTCTTACCGAACATTGTTTTAGCAATACTACCCTATCAGTAGTAGTAGAAAACACATTAATATATAGTTGGGATCATTTTATATCACACAATATGTAGAATAGTTATTGGATTTTTAATTTGATTATACTTCGAATAGCTTCAATTTTAAGTTGTATCTTCATCTATACTCCAAATTGTTGAATATATGAATTTTTATAATTAGTAGATTTAATGGATAAAATTGAAATTGGCCTTCGAACCTACCATATATATATAAATAAAACTCATAATTAATTGTATGTGCAATCATATATGAATTGGCTTCGCCAGTTTTCTGCTCTCGAGTGACTTAATGTTCCTTTAAATAATCTTGTTTCTGCCTTTTTTTTGAACATAATGCAGAAATCACCATTCATCATCATCATTTTATCTAAAAAAAAATTGAAGTTATATCAAAAAGGTATGGTGCAGCTATTTTATCATCATTATTTCCTGACTGTTTTAATAAATAAATTAGTCCAGTATTTGGTTAAATCGAGTTTTCTTTGGTAAAAGAAAAAACGGGACAAATACTGCCTTCAGAGATTCAACTTTATATCCTGTTAAATTTAAGCCAGATTGGTTGAATATTGAGGAAACGTATAATTGACAAATTTATATATATATTTTCGCAAATTATGTATTATTTTATTACCAGAGTATCATTTTTGATGTTTATACTTTTCTACTCTGTAAACTTCCCTCATTGTTTATCTTTTGTCTATCATTCTTTGTTGGTTCTTGCCTGAAATAAATTGCTATCTCATCCCGAAGTTGGTCTTCCCTAATTGTCCACGTGGCAATATATATTGGTAAAATAATTGATATTTTGATCCAATATATGCCTTTTTAATTAAATATTTATTTATGGATTGCTCTATTTTCAAATATATATATGAAAAAACAAAAGAAAAAATAAAAGATACGTGGGTCAGGTGTTGTTATTAAAAATAAAGAAGGCATCTCCTGACCACGAGCACATGTGCTTTTTAGATATTTTAGATAAGTTTATTTTTGCTCCACTAGATGGTGCTCTGCCATCTAAAAAGTACATGTGCTCGTGGTCAGAAGATGCCTTCTTTATTTTTAATATATATATATATTTACATATATTATATATATATACATATATTTATATATTATATGTACGTTTATTGTTCATATACGTTGACGTATTACGTCGAAAATGATTTGAAACTTGATTGAAGAAACTTTAAATGTGTCATTTGTATCATTCAATAGGAATCAATTTCTGAATACAAACAGGATTATATTAAAAATATATCAATATTGTAATTTTACTTATCTTCGAATAATAGTCAAGTCGTATTTCTTTTTTATTATTTAATATAATCTGTAATTAAAGGAGTTTTGGCCAAACTGGGAACACATTTATACGAAGTCGTCTTGTAAGCTTGTATGCCCCATAGTAATATCTGATAATATTGTGTTGATTTTATTTTTTGTATAGATATTTTAAAATAAATTTAAGCCATATTTCTGAACCGTATGATAACATTGGTTTAAATAAATATTTATAAAATGCAATTCTTTTTAGGAGCTCATACAAACCCCAAGGTTTACTGAAAAGAGAAAATAGTGTTACGTCGTACCTAGACATTATTCGTGTACTTTGTCTACTCAGGATGCCACAAAGATACATATGTTAGTTCGAAGGGATTGCAGCTAAAGTTAGCGCTTTATTGTATCTCACTCAAACGGAAGGAATACAACAGTGGGACTTGCCTTCAACCTCCCCGTCAAAAGAATCCTTGGCGCCGTGGACGTCCTCTTGTGAAGCGTTCCGCTCCACACTATACACATGCAGCCTGGCCCACACCGCCTTGTAGGTCACTCCGATGTCTCTCCTAGCACCGCCTTGTAAGATCATCCACACGCCCGGAGGCAAGTTGCCACGTCTTCTCCTCGCCGCAGATGTAACCAGACTCTGTCCTCTCCCACACAGGAATGCTGTTTTAGGCGCCTGCCACATGGCTGCGGGAGCAGCTGGAGTCCACACCTTTTCCCCCAACTTTACTCTGGTCTCTCGGCCTTGTCATCAATGTAACAATATTAAAAAATTCAATCTTTGAGTTCTGCTCACTATTTTCTCTATATGAAAAGCAACATTCAATTTGTTTGTTTTTCTATAATTTGCTATTTTTCCCTAAAATTTCTATTCTGTGCTAGTGATATTATTTCTTTTTTAATTTAACTGTGGGATATTTCTTTATTATGCAAAAAATAAAAAATATATATAAAATGTTGTTTTTTAGAACTTATTTCCAACTTATTTTATTACACCATAATTCGATAGTATTTGATGCAATTTTAATTCCTATTTTTAGTGCTTTTAGATCTTTATTTCAGCATAATAATGATATTTCATCGCATAACAGATCAACTCACAATTGGCCACATGGTAATCCATCAGTAAACCATTCAATAAAATTGCCCATAGAAGTGGAGAAAGCGGACCACCTTGAGGATATCCCTTAGTAATTGGCTTTAAGTTGTTAAATTGTCGTAATTGAAATATATAACCCCCTGAAGTTTTAATATGATTGTTATTTTGGTAAAATTTTACAGGTGAATTATCTCTGGCCACCATGAATTGTCAAAATCCGACAAGATATCTATTGTTACTAATACAGCCAATTCTTATTGTTTATGTTCCATTAACATACTTGGATTATTGTATTCAAATCAGACTTCGACTTGATAAATCCATGTTGTTTCGGGATTAAAATATCTTTTTTGTTTTGAATATTATATTACAATATTTCATTTTCGAGAATTTTTTCAATAATCTTTGAAAAATTTAATAATAAAGATATTGGACGGTAGCTTTTAGCTAATTCGCAATTGGTTTTGTTGGACTTCGCTATTATTTTGAGTGCTGTTTTCCATTTTTTGGGGAATATCCTATTTGAATGCATTTATTAAAAAAAAAGAGGGTAATATCGGAAGAATAAATGGGAAAGCATTTTTATTCTTATTAGTATTAATATAATCTGGACCAGGAAAGAGATTTAATTACATTAATTTTGTCAATTAACTCTTCTATTTCTTTCATATGAATATGGCATGCGTTGCAATTTGTAAATTTCGACTTATAGTTTCTTAATGATGTACGATTATTGTATGAAATGATGATATCATAAGGAATTAATTGATTTAGAAGATCTTTCATTAAGTTTTATTTTTTGAATCTTCTGATACATGTTCGATTATTGTTAGTGCCTTTTGTAAATTAGAGTAACTTGGTTCTTAAAAGTTTTGTAGGCGGTTCCGAACGGATTATTATATTCATATTATTCTATAAAATTGTCCCAACTGTTTCTCTCAGCTCTTCTGACATTGTTTTTATATTTATTTCTGACAGACTCGAATTCGTTACCACTAAATGTCTTATAATGATAATACAGGGTGGCCCATAAGTCCCGAACCCTTTTATTTATTTTTTTATTAAACTTCCTTCCAAGATGACATGGTCCATATAGACGATATGATGACAAAGCCCTTCTTAACGTCGCAAGAGAAAGGATGCAAAGCTACCAGAGACAGAGTTCCAAGACTCCGAGGGAATCCTTGGCAGAAACGCATTAGAACCATGTCAGTAACTACAATATTTGCAAGCTGTGTGTCACAGCTCCCATAGGGAAGGAGGTATGTAGCAAAGTATTTATTATTTTATTAAAAGATTATTAATTTTTATATGTTCATATATTTTATTACTCTGCGTAAACTTTCCTCATTGCTTCTCTTATATTTTATCGAATTTAATTGGTGCCTGTGTGCCTTAAATAAATTACCATATCATCCTGAAGTTTGTCTTTTCTAATTTTCCACGGGAAAATATTAGATATCTATATATCCACACACACAAAAGCCTTTATTATGGACTTGCCCCATACAGATTCTCCCAATTGGGTAAGGTAATAATCATCTTGTGTTATTTACATAGGTAGTGAAATAGAAATTGAACTGGCTTTACTCTTCATCCCAAAATCATTCACTTGTTGACTGGTCCTTACATAATGATGTTCTAAAAAAACTTATAATAAGCTTTTGCATTAGATTTGTTTGCTGATATTTTTGAAATATATATATCCATATGAAAAAATAGCACAAATGTAACATTGTACTGGGATAAGGTGCATAAATTAAGAAAAAGGCAACTCCTTATCGTGCAACTGAAAGTTGCTGATGGCTGGCGCCATCTATCGGAATAAATATCAACTATTCTCGTTGATTTTTAATTATTTCAGAATTGGCCAAATACCCATTCTTGATTAATCAAGAAAAGCTAACCACGGACGCGTTTCGGGCTGTTGGCCCTCATCAGCGTGGTGCAAGCTGTACCTCAACGACCAAATATATACACTCATAGATAAAACGTAAAGAAGTTTCTTATTTTGATGTCACTGGTCACCGGTTTGAAGGAGACAGAGGCAATTTTGTTCACACTTGATTATCTCGTGTTGTGTCTTCAATAAAGGTTACTGTTGTTCAAATATATTTCAGAGTTATTGTCTGAGTCCCTATATATTTGCCAAAAGGTACAACTTCCTTAAGTTTGGTCCATGAGTGTATATACGTATATTGTTTTAATATTGTTACTCACAATGCCAATAAATTATTTCAAACACATTTTATTAGAAATATAGCACAGAATTTAATTATTATTGGGATCAAGTTGATATATTAAGTGAAAAAGCATCTCCTGATTAAGTGAGTGTAGTTTTTAGTTTTATTTCTACTTAAATCTAAAGATCACCTTTAAGCCTGAAAATATGTACAAATGTATTTTCATCGTTTTTGAGCAAGTGTGTGAAGTGTTAGTTGTTCTGGAAGTTTATTAAATTTATATTGATGTGTCTCTAAATTAAAATTATTTAAAAATATTGCAAAATGCGTGGTGTCGCTGGAGACCCGCTGGCGATTCTCCACCAAATTCTGCAGAGGTGGCAGAGGCGCCATATTCATTGTACATAGTATTATGTTTATATATATATAATTATATTTTTAAAATAGTGCAGACTGTGCACTTTTGCATGCATTGACAAGATGGCAAAAAATATATATTTTAATTGTCAATTATCTAAATTAAAATATGAATAGTCTAAATATATATATAAATACCTTATTGAGATCAAAAACCTAAAAAAAATAAATTCTTTAACTCACTAATTATAATTTTAATAAATTTGACTAAAGACCATCTCCCAGAAAATGTTCAGCAAATATTTCCCCCGACAATTAAGTAACTTCAGAATGCCTCAGGTTATACTCAGAGTTTTAGGCAATTGGTTTATCAAATTAAGTCGCCCACATCATAAATAAACACGCTTTCAATACAATCCTCCATTTAGGTTTTGATGATAATCATAAAATTGAGGTGTTTTCCCATATTGTCAACAGCCAGAATCCTCCTCAACAATATTAGCGCTAAGCATATTTTATTACCCCTCTATTAAATTTAATGGTATCGCTTTGCCTGCCATTTCTAATATCCTGTCTCATCATCTTGTCCATAACTAACTCTCCTCAGTCTGCCTTCTCCATTTCTTCATAAATTTATATAAGTGTTCCTCAACTCGTAAAAATACTTTTGGAGAAATAGTTGGTCTTTCAAGTATTTTGAATGTTCTGCTTTTCATAAAAAGATCTTAAAATTTTGGTGATTAAAATAAAGAGCTTATAACATCATTGACATATTTGAAGAATTTCCCAATAGGGATATTCATATGATCATGTAGAGTCAACAACGATATGGAGCATCATGAATCGACATTTCATACTGGCTTAAGTTTGCAGAAGAATATCGCTTGATACATATATATATAATATAAAAAAAGAGATTTTCTGCTGATTTTGATTATTTTTATAGAATTATTAGTTGTGTTTTGAACTTGGAATCTATGAGCCTGTGACACTGTAGTCTTGGTAACAGAATAATATTAATGAAAATAGTCATCAGAAATAGGTGTAATTGAGCTAAAGGAATATATAAAAACATAATTTGATAAAAGTACTGCCTGGCTTAAGAGGTAAGAATAAAAAAAAATGAAAAACTTATTTACATAATGTACAAACGGTTTGAGCCGGCCATCGAGAAACAACAACAATTGGTTTTATATAGGGAAAGTCCTGACATCTAGTGGTAGATTTAACAAAGCTATTTTTTTCTATAAATTTTAATTTTAAAATGAAATAATATTTTTCTCTATAACATATATATTATATCAAATTTAATTTTAGTTATATGCATATATTTTTCAAAAATATCCTAGAAACATATACCCTATAGGTTATTATAGAAGTTAACTTTGTATTCTTCAATTAGAACATTAGCCCATTTTACAAACAGGTCCACAACAACAACCAGCTCTAAGTATTATTAAAAATATTATATTAAGCTGAATAATAAAGTATAGAACACTATCACATCGTACATATGAAGAAAATTTATAAGAATATTCCACCTAAAATGTGCCAACATGAAATATCTACTTCAGTCAGTATAAATATGTTTATTATCTCGACCTTTCGACAAAAATATTTTGTCCTCGTCAGAATCGAACAAAACGTCGAGATAATAAAAAGATTTACTGGCCGAAATATATTTAATTTGAAGAACTATGAATGTCGGCCAGGTAGCCTCTATCTTTTTACGATGAAAACTCTAACTACTCTCACGCCGCTAAAAGTTTCCCTTATATAATCAGCGCAATACAAAAACCGGGGCCATTGAAGTAAAATTCAATACGATAATGAAAAATATGATTGAGGCCATTAACTATTGAATTCTTTTCAACCGCATGCTGCCTGGAGTGTCAGGCTACCCTGCCCAGCTCCTACGTAGGTGGGAAGAGCATCTTGACGTCCCCATCACCACCGTCGTTGTGCCTTCTCCGGGCACAGCGCAAATGTTGCTGTGAGGCTAGCAGTCCACGCTGTCCTGCCCACCTGGTATCATATCGACATTCCTGTGTCTCTTGAGGGACCAACAACCTGTCGCTGGCCCACCGGCTACATTGGCCTCTCATCCTGGAGACCTTCACCATCATCTAGCGTCTCCCTGACCTGCAGATGGGTCTATGTTAAGATTACGCGAGGTCAAGATTGAAGAAACCTCCTCCCAACAAGTAAGACCCTCACCTAAGGTCTTGATATCAGTTTGGACTGCCTTGGGTGATCAAGCCAAGAAGGAAAATAACGAAGACAGAAACCAGCGGCTACACGCGCAGAAGCTCTCGCTCTACTCAGAAACTCTTTATTTCAACAACACGGCTCAATTATATACAAAAGGGAAATTTACATAATAACAATTTATACATTCAATAGAAAATCTACATTTCTAGTCATACATTCAAAAGATATATTTACATATTGTATGTTACGACTTCTAACATACCCCCACCTTTCTTTTTTGCAAAAAGAAAAAATCCGGCACACTGCGGCACCCTCTCCATACACACCACCGGAGATTGCCCCATGGGCGTCCATCTTCCTCTTCCAAAGAAATCGGAGGTAGTCCCATCATTTTCCCTGATGGCCATTACCTGGAAATATCTCCCCATGTCGGCCAAAACTCCGTACTTATTTTTCCGAAGTTTTATCCCTATTTCCGGGATTCTCCTCAGTAGAATGGGTCTCCTCTTCAAATACCGTCTTAAGGCGAGTGCGCCGTGTCCTCGACAGGAAGCGTCGCCAAATACTGGCCGTATAGGCGTAGCCCTGGACTCACTCTTAAACCAATCTTTTGGATCAATAATTTTTTCTTCCACCTTTGATTCAGTACCTTGTTCTGCATCTAGGTTTTCTTCCTCCACCTTTGAATCAGTACCCTGTTCTGCATCTAGCTTTTCTTCCACCTTTAAATCAGTACCCTCAGCTACTGCTTTAGAATTGTTCACCGATTCATAACCTTTAATTGCAGTCTCAGAATCCTTTACTCCGTCGCCCTTAGGCTTCGCTTCAGAATCTTCCTTATCATTTAAATTTGCCTCTTCATATTTTTCATTGGCATTATTTCTACCAAATTGCCCCCACCTTGAGAGCCAATCCCCTGGGTTGCCCTTAAGTTTTTGTAGATCTCCTTTATTCTTTATTTTAGATTCCGTATCTCCAGTTGGTCTTGCTTCAGAATCATTTACTCCGTCGCCCTTAGGCTCATCTTTAGAATCCTTTACTCCGTCGCCCTTAAGCTCATCTTCAGAATCCTTTTTTCCTTCGTCCCTAGGATTCGCTTCAGATTCCTTTACGCCTTCGCCCTTTGGCTCCTCTTCAAAATCCTTTACTCCGTCGCCCTTAGGCTCATCTTCAGAATCACCCACTCCGTCGCCCTTAGGCTTCGCTTCAGAATCACCCACTCCGTCGCCCTTAGGCTCATCTTCAGAATCCTTTATTCTTTCGTCCTTAGGATTCACTTCAGATTCCTTTACGCCTTCGCCCTTAGGCTTCGCTTGAAGTTTGATAACTCTCTGATTATCGGTTTCTGAATTCGGAGAGGCACTAGACGCCCCTGGTGGAATTTGAGAAGTCTTGACCTGAGCAACCCTATCCTGCTCACGCATTATGCGAATTTTAGTCTTTAAATAATATCTTTCCGTGATGTAGGGTTCACACTCCCCAAACTCCCTATCTATCTCCTCTTCAGTAGCCTCATCCTTGGCCAATAAAATTGCCTGGCATCGCTCATTCAATGCCAGCAACTCCAAATGGAGAGATTCCAATTTATCAAATTTGGCATATAGGCCACTTTTATCAATAAGAGGATCCCTTAACTCTGTATTCATATCATTTACCATTTCGGTAAAAACGCCTCTTATCGCCTCTCTACGCCTTCTGCTAACTTCCTCCATCTCACCTTGTAGTTATCCTTTCACCTTGTAGGTATCCTTTTTACCTTGTAGGTAGCCTTTCACCCTGTAGCCCCTTCTACTTCTTTGCCCTTGAGCTCCTTTATACTTTTAACAAAGGGCTTCTTGAGCTCCCCTGAACCTTTAACAAAGGGCTTCTTGAGCTCCTTTAAACCTTTAACCAAGGGCTTCTTGAGCTCCTTTAAACCTTGAGCTTCACTGAGCTCTTTTTAACCTTTAACAAAGGGCCTCTTGAGCTCCTTTAAACCTTGAGCTTCACTGAGCTCTTTTTAACCTTTAACAAAGGGCTTCCCGAGCTCCTTTAAACCTTGAGCTTCACTGAGCTCTTTTTAACCTTTAACAAAGGGCTTCCCGAGCTCCTTTAAACCTTTAACAAAGGGCTTCTTGAGCTCCTGTTCTCTTGAGCTTCTTGAGCTTCTGTTCCCTTGAGCCTCTTGAGCCTCTGTTCCTTTTGCTTCTTTAGCTTCCCTCACCTTGAGCTTCTCTAGCTTCTTTGCCTTGAGCTTCTTTAGCTTCTTTTACCTTGAGCTTCTTTAGCTTCTTTCGCCTTTGAGCTTCTTTAGCTTGGGAGACAGCGCTACCAGGTCTTCCCGTCACCTGTTACTCGGGAGACTAATACTTCCTCTGCTACTCGGCAGGCTAATTCTTCCTCTGCTACTCGGCAGGCTAATTCTTCCTCTGCTACTCGGCAGGCTAATTCTTCCTCTGCTACTCGGCAGGCTAATTCTTCCTCTGCTACTCGGCAGGCTAATTCTTCCTCTGCTAGACCAGCCCACGCAGCCCACCCGGGGACGCCATTAAATGTTAAGATTACGCGAGGTCAAGATTGAAGAAACCTCCTCCCAACAAGTAAGACCCTCACCTAAGGTCTTGATATCAGTTTGGACTGCCTTGGGTGATCAAGCCAGGAAGGAAAATAACGAAGACAGAAACCAGCGGCTACACGCGCAGAAGCTCTCGCTCTACTCAGAAACTCTTTATTTCAACAACACGGCTCAATTATATACAAAAGGGAAATTTACATAATAACAATTTATACATTCAATAGAAAATCTACATTTCTAGTCATACATTCAAAAGATATATTTACATATTGTATGTTACGACTTCTAACAGTCTAGAGCAAGGGTCGGCAATCTTTTGAGTACGAAGAGTCAAAATTATAATTTACAAGAGTTCAAAATTTTTAAAGAGCCACAAAATATTTTCTTGCCAAAAATAAATAATACTCGTATAAATAATATTTGCGAATTCTATATGCAGTTACGAGCGTCGTGCGTTCTTAATTCTTCATTTTTCATCTCTGTCACCGTTTGCTTTTTTTTTTTTTGGAATGGCGCTCTCCTATTGGTTGGCTACGATCACGCCACCTTTGCCCCCCCCCCCCCCCCCCCCCCCCCCCCACTCGCTTTTTCGTTTTTGTAACTATTGTGTTGGAGCGGGTCGCTCCTTAAATAAATGCATATATTAGTTAATAACTAAATGGAATTCTCTCTTTCTATTTCCCAGTAAGAGACGCCTACGGAAGCCAACAGTACATAGACAGATAAAGCACATAGGCTATAGTTATTAACTAACATATGCATTTATTTAAGGCGCCAATTTATAATTGTAACAAATAGTATTTGAATCAAAACATTCACACAATCGGGTAAAACACGGGCGTTGCCCGGGTCATTCGGCTAGTGGAACTATATAAATAGCCGCAGCATCAAAAGAGCCGCATGTGTCTCGCGACTCTCAGTTTACCGACCCATGCTCTAGGGGAAAGTATGACAACTCCTTGGCCATCCTCGCGTTTTCTAAGTCATGCTTTCTCAATTTTTTCTTGATCATAAAGGTAAGTAAAATCGTGAAGAACCCCTCACTGTCTGAAAGAGGATTCCCTATAGGTGGGAAACCTCCTAAGCTTAATATGTTGTACTAATATGTTTTTATCATCTTGTTTTTATATGTATATAAAACATTGAAGTTTGACCGATTTCAATAAAAATAATCTATATTGTCAACTTTCACAAACAGACAAATAAGATAATATATTGGCCACACACCACTGGGAGTGCTTACCACTGATTAGCCACATTATTAGCTCATTGCAACATGGAGAAACTGTGAAAAATTGGGGAGGTTTCAATTTTTAAAAATAAAATTAACATTATTTTATATAGATTCAATTTTTGTATTAAAATATTTATGTCGAATTATACCAGATATTTAAAATATTATTGTGTGTTATATATGTTTCTTTTATATGGAAACAATATTCTGAAAGCAGACAAATCTAAGTGACAATTTTTTTTCATCTTTTATTTATATAGATATGTGAAAAAGATGATTTTTTTTAATTTCTCTCTCTAATATCGCGAAGTAAAACAAGTATGGCTTCCATTATTGTATATAGCTCCTAGCAATTAGTGTTCTATATTTATCTGATTCAGAATTCTGATTAGTGATGCTATAAATGTCCTACGATGTTAATATAAAAGTCGAAAATGAACAGCGCATGATCATTGCTAAAGCCAGTATGAACGAATTAAAAAACCCCATTGATGAGGAGTAAGTTTTAACAGATAAATGATGGATACATATTTGAAATTTTGACGTGTTTGATCCTTGAGTCGAAGCTTATATTTAGGATTTTGATTTATGTTCTCTGGCGATCAGTAATGCGAAGTTCAATGATGTTGTCTCCAAAGAAAAATCTCAATATTAGAATCAAGAGAAACAAAGTTCAATGATATTTTCTACTTCGGAACATTGAGTTCTGGCGTCAAGAGAAACCATGTTCATTAATGTTCCCTACTTCAGAACATTGAGTGCTGGAGTCAAGAGAAACCAAGTTCAATGATGTTCTCTACTTCGGAACTTTGAATGCTAGAGTCAAGAGAAACCAAGTTCAATGATGTTCTCTACTTCGGAACATTGTGTTCTGGCGTCAAGAGAAACCATGTTCAATAATGTTCCCTACTTCAGAACATTGAATGCTAGAGTCAAGAGAAACCAAGTTCAATGATGTTCTCTACTTCGGAACATTGTGTTCTGGCGTCAAGAGAAACCATGTTCAATAATGTTCCCTACTTCAGAACATTGAGTGCTGGAGTCAAGAGAAACCAAGTTCAATGATGTTCTCTACTTCGGAACATTGAATACTGGCGTCAAGAGAAACCATGTTCAATAATGTTCCCTACTTCAGAACATTGAGTGCTGGAGTCAAGAGAAACCAAGTTCAATGATGTTCTTTACTTCGGAACATATAGTACTGGCGTCAAAAGAAACCAAGTTCAATAATGTTCTCTAATTCAGAACATTGAGTGCTGGAGTCAAGATAAACTAAGTTCAATGATGTTCTCTACTTCGGAACATCGAATGCTGGAGTCAAGAGAAACCAAGTTCAATGATGTTCTCTACTTCGGAACATTGAATTCTGGCGTCAAGAGAAACCAAGCTCCATAATTAACTCTACTTCGGAACATTGAGTGCTAGAATCAAGAGAAACCAAGTTCAATGATGTTATCTACTTCGGAACATTGAGCGCTGGAGTCAAGAGAAACCAAGTTCAATCATATTCTCTACTTCGGAACATTGAGTTCTGGCGTCAAGAGAAGCCAAGCTCCATAATTAACTCTACTTCGGAACATTGAGTGCTGGAGTCAAGAGGAACCATGTTCAATTATGTTCTCTACTTCGGAACATTGAGTGCTGGAATCAAGAGAAACCAAGTTCAATGATATTCTCTACTTCGGAACATTGAGCGCTGGAGTCAAGAGAAACCAAATCCAACGATGTTCATTTTAAAGAAACATCAGAATGCTGGAGCAAAGTAAAATAAATCCAATGATGTTCTCTCTAAAGGAACTTCAGATTGCTGAAGCAAAGTGAAAGCAAATCCAATGATGTTCTCTCTAAAGGAACTTCAGATTGCTGAAGCAAAGTGAAAGCAAATCCAATGATGTTCTCTCTAAAGGAACCTTAGATTGCTGGGACAAAGCGGAAGCAAATCCAATGATGATCTCTCTAAAGGAACCTTAGATTGCTGGAACAAAGCGAAAGCAAATCCAATGATTATCTTTTCTAAGGAACATCAGATTTCTAAAGCAAAGTGAAAGCAAATTCAATGATGTTTTTCAAATTGAATATATAATAGTCTCTTTTAGGATAATTTAAATTGGAATTAATAGAAATTTATTGAGTAATATAATGCATAAATAATAGTATAATGGTATCAATATATTCTCGAGAATGAGATAAATATAATGAGTTATTCAATCTTCCCCTTTCAATGCACAACAATTGACTAAAGTGATTTGTTCAAAGTGAATTCAATAGAAAGTGTAATATATATTTTTTAATATTAATGAAAGAATCTGATTACTATATATTAAATCTGCGCCACGAAAGCAGGAGCTGCTCATTCTGGATGACTCCTTCTTCTCAGTAAAACCCAAGGGATGATCACAGAATGGCTTCTAAGATTCACGTTCTGGAAATTGGCTCAGAGGCCGCTGTTGCAAAGATTGCTCAAAGAAATATTATAGCCTCGCCAATACTGAAAGATCTGGTAATTGGCTTAGAGGCAGCCGTTGTAAATTTGGCTCAAAGAATGATTATAACCTCTTTAAGACTTCAAGATCTGGTTATTGGCTTAGAGGCCGCTGTTGAAAAGATGGCTCAAAGAATAATTATAACCTCTCTAAGACTTCAAGATATGGTAATTGGTTTAAAGGCGCACGTTGTAAAGATGGCTCAAAGAATAATTATAGCCTCGCCAGGACGTTAAGATCTGGTGATTGGCTTAGAGCCCGCCGGGGTAAAGTTGGCTCAAAGAATAATTATAGCCTCGCCAAGACTTCAATCCCGTTAATTGGCTTAGAGGCGCACGTTTTAAAGATGACTCAAAGAATGATTATAGCCTCGCCAAGACTTCAAGATTTGGTAATTGGCTTAAAGGCGCACGTTGTAAAGATGGCTCAAAGAATGATTATAACCTTTCTAAGACTTCAAGATCTTGTTATTGGCTTAAAGCCGCACATTGTCAAGTTGGCTCAAAGAATGGTTATAGCCTCGCCAAGACTCCAAGATCTGTTAATTGACATAATGGAATACGTTGAAAATATGGCTCAAAGAATGACCAGACTAACCTATCAATGTATATCAAATAAAAAATATTCAAAAAATGGAAAATAAATGAACGATAAATTGTCAAAGGTTACTTAGAGAATTACTTACAGGAATACAGTCTACAGTAAGTATACAGTAAATAGACAATGACAACCCAAGAATTACATAATAGACAAGAAATCCAGGTAAATATTTTACTATGCTTTGTACTTTCACAAAGGTAGTTGTAACGTATCCTATTTATAAATAAGGGATAGTCACAATACTTTGTGTTTTAATATTTATTTACAACAAGGTTAACCATAATATATAAACAAAACAAACTTATGCAGAATTACAAAAAGAAATAAAGTACATTGTTGTCGACTGCCTAACTATGAAGAAAAATCAAAGAATAATTGAATATTTTATATAAATAAATACAAAGCATGTTACAGTAGTATGTAAATAGAAGTAAACAGGAAATCTAACACTCCATCATTGGGTGGGACCTTTTTTAGAGGCTCAGTTTTTTTATATAAAGGTAATATTTTCTTCAAATGAATTTTCAATCTTTTAAATTTGATTACCTTAATATTTATAGAGAAATTAATTTGATTGAAAGTTGGATAAGTATATATGATGAATATTTATCTACTTTACAAACAAATTCAACTCCGCCTTTGCCGGTCCCAAGCCCGGATGAAAAAGGAGGAGGGGGGGCAGTAACAAGCTCACTAAAAACCCTGGGCTCAGCTGGCCCGGCTGATAGTACCCTGTAAGGGCTCCTGATCCAGGGATACAGGATGAGCAGCGTCTGTACTCCATGTTAGGAGCGGCTGCATATGGCGTCTGTTCCTCATGTCAGAGGCGGCCATTTTTTTGGAGCTAAGTCGACCTGCCACTGAGTAGTGCTCCCAGTCATAATGACAAAGGCAGACGCATTCTACTTCACCCAGTGTGGAGATAAGAAAGAAGAAGACAAACAGATTATTTTATTTTCCAGGCGTTTCGGCGAATTCCTTCGTTTTATTATCTCGTTGCAAACTTTTATATAAAAATGTATTATTTAAACTAAACCTTCATTTGTATTTATCATAATTCAAACGTTATTTTTTGTCACGTAGAAAATTAGGAAAGACAAACCTCAGAACGACACGGCAATTTATTCAAGTCAAAAACAAAATTAACATTTATAAGATACCATATAAGCAATGAGGGAAGTTTCCAGAGTAGCAAAATATAAATAATATACAGTTAAACCTGTCTATAACGCCCCCTATTGGAACTCACCAAAATAGGGTGCTATAGAGAGGGGCGCTATAGACAGGTTACTTTTAATGTAAATCGCATCGTACTACGTATATAAAATCGGGCGCTATAGACAGGTTTAACTGTAAATATCCAAATTAATAATCTGTACATCAAATATAATAAATACTCTGCCCTAAAATATAAAGTTTTAATAATATTTTCTAAATAATTATACAAATACTGTATTTATGGCCACTTCTATTTTAAGAAGAAGAATTTCGTGCCTCCTAGTGTTTGGAGTTGGATCGACAATAGGCTGAAAATAGACACAGGGTGGTGATATTTAGAAAATATTTAATTAAAACAAAACACAAGAGGTTCAAGTTATTGTTTTATGTGACAAAACAACCATTCTTTCAATCTTGACTCAACAATTAATTTCCCCTTTAATTTTAAGAATATCTTCTGCAAAATAAACAATCTGAGCTCCCAAAATAAAAAGGAACTTTCCAAGAAGTGTTGTAATTATAAACAGTTTGGTCAACACTTAATTAAAATTTCGAGAGTTTAATTCAAATAGAAGAATATACTTTTTTTTTGGCTTCTCTTTTTTTAAACGGAAAATTCTTAACCCTTACTATCTACTCTTCTTTCTTATCCTGAATATAGAGGCTGCCTGGCCGGCATTCATATTTCTATGAAAAATAGACATTTCGGCCAGTTAGAGTTTTTTATTTTCTCAACGTTTCAACAAAAATCTTTTGTTTTCGTCAGGAGAAGTAAATAAAAATAAAGCATTCGGCAAGGCGTTAAAAATTGTTCTGAGGCTGCAAGGGCGTTCTGCATAGAAATATTCTTTCTTATTTACATATAATTTTATATAAATGACTTACCGCAAGTTTGTATATATTTATTGAGAGAGAACTTTCGTGTTTTATCCTTCCTCAACTTTTTTTTAGTTTGAATAAATAACCCTTAACTACTTGGTGTTTGTTTAGGCGTTGTATAGGTTTTTTTAATAAGAAATATGTTTCAAATTTTAATGTATTTAGTGGTTCTGTAATATTAAAATATTCATTTATCTTGAGTAAAAATATATCAGGCCTTCAGGGAAAAGTAGTATCTTTTCTAAACATTTTTATTCTCTAACATTCGGGCACAAACGTCCTTCAACAGGTGAAAATGTGGTATTAATACCATATATTATAATGCATTAGCGCGCCATCTGTTATGGAAATTCGAAACTATTATAGACGAGTATGATTCTTTTAAAAATAAAAATAAATTCAACTGCCCTTACTACAATGGAAAAATTAATGGGAGGGCCAGGCTAATCAGTGGTGAACCCTCCCAGCGGTTTCGCCAGTTTCATCTACCATACCGCTGTTATATTTAAATATATAATCGAAAAATGCAATATAACAGTGGTATGGTAGATTAAACTGGCGAAACCGTTGGGAAGGTTCACCACTGATGAGTCAGGTCCTCTCATTAATTAGTTTTTTCATTGCAGTAAGGGGCAGTATAAATTGTTTAATTATCAAAAGAAGCATACGTGTCTATAATAGTTTCGAATTTTCATAATACCATATATACAATTTTTCACCTGTAGAAAGGCGTTCGTGCCAGAGAGCTAGAGAATAAAAACGTTTTGAAGAGATATGTTTCCCTGAAGGCCTGATATATTTAAACTCAATATTGATACAAGGGATTATTATATTGAATTCATTTATCTATAATAAGTTTTGATAGAATATATATCTAGGTCTATCGCGCCATCTGTTATGAAAATTGGAAACTATTTTAGAAACGTAAGATTCTTTTTGAAATTAAACAATTTCTACTGCCCTTACTGCAAAGGTAGATTAAACTGGCGAACCCGCTGGGAGGGTTCACCACTGATGAGCCAAGCCCTCCCATTAATTTTTCCATTACAGTAAGGGCAGTAGAAATGGTTCAATTTCAAAAAGAATCATACGCGTCTATAATAGTTTCGAATTTTCATATCTATATCTGTCAATATTTGAGAGTTAAGGTAATCAATTACTTGTCTATGTTCAGTTAAAGATGTTTTTGATAATATTTGTTAATTTGTATAGGCAGAATACCCCGAGACAATACCTCTGATGTCTGTATTTGTCTGTTTACTATATAATACCCACTGGTATACTCACCGTTTACGACTTGATAACTAGTACCACTAACTATATCTAATTATTATTTCATAGTCTGACCGCAATTCCTTTAATTAAAAGTTCTTTCTTTTAGTAATTAAATATACCTTTTCTTTTCTAACATTAAGTGTAATGAAACAGAAAGAAATAACGCGTTATTTGAAGATACATCTATTCCCCGATTTACACGGTAGATACGTTCCTGAGAAAAACGTGTAAATCGAGGGTTAGGTGTATATTAAACTGTCAAATCTTAATAGGTATTTGCCTTCTCATGAATCAGAGCCTCCCAATATTCTTTTCAACATTGGTAGTATAGAGTAGAATATCGCATTTTAGTATATTGCGATAAAAACAAAAAAAAAACTAATTTGGAAAACCGTGTAAAAGCGAAAACGTGTAAAACAAGTACCGTGTAAATCGGGGGATAGGTATATATATTTTAAGAATTCATTTAAAATACATTTTCTTTCTTTTTAATTTTAAAAGTTTGGTAAAAGGTTAACATGGTACTATATTTTCTTTATTATTATCCTAATACCTTTAATTCTTCCTTTTTTTCTCTATGTTCCTCTCATATGACGCGTAACTGCCGATGCTACAGCGTGAACTTGTTATAACCCTATGTTGTTACATAAAATACAAAGCCTTTTTGAAACTTAAAAAATAATAGTTATCTAATTTATTTTTAACTATCAATACTCCTTCTCTTATACCAATTATCTTTCATATATTATAGTTATAACTCTACTTTGAAAATTCGAAACCATTTTAGACGCGTAAAATTCTTTTGGAAATTAAACAATTTCTACTGCCCTTACTGCGATGGAAAAATGAAATTGTTCAATTTCAAAAAGAATTTTATGCGTCTAAAATAGTTTCGAATTTTCATAACAGATGGCGCGATAGTGCATCATAATAGCTCTACTTAATTTATTTATATACATATATATTTAAAAAAGAAGCATATATTGGATTTATAATTATTTTTTTATTACCGATATGTCTAGGGGCAACTAGCCTCTCTTTATTGAGGATGTTTGTGTTTTTTACTAAAACATGCTAGCACGCATACACCACTCTCGTTCTACAAGGCCAATGAAAGATTTATATATAATGAATCTATTAAGCGCCAATTTTTCCCTTCAAATATATAAAACATACTTTCTAACGTCCTTAACTGCGATGAATAAATATTGGAAAGACCTGGCTCATCAGTGGTAAACCCTCCCAATATGCTTTCATCGTAGTTAAACAGAGACAGTAGGAAGTATGCTAAAAAAGTACAAATGTGAAATTGTTCTGGGATAAGGTGAATAAATTAAAACATCTCTTTATCTTGCAATTAAAAGTTGCTGATGGCTTGCGCCATCTATCGGAATAAGCGTAGCAGCGGTGGCAGAGGCGCCATATTAATTGTACATAGTAAGTATCTTTTTAAATAGTGCAGACTGTGCACCTTGCATCTATTGACAAGATATCAATAAAAGATTATTTTAATTATCAATTTTCGGAATAATGATCAACTATTCGTTGATTTTAAATTATTCAATGTGAATAGTTATTATAATCAACTAATAGTTGATATTTTTCCGACAGATGGCCCAAGCCATCAGCAATTTTCGGTTTAACGATAAAGGGATGTCTTAGTAGGAAGTTTGTCTTAGTTGTAAAGGAATTTCAGTGTAAACTCTTAACTACTCATAAACTTATCTGATGAATATTAGGAAGCAAGATAAGAACAAAGGAGGTGCAGAGTGTATTTTTATTTTGATGATGTTAAAACACGAGCTTTCCACCCTTCGCTGTTCTTCTACAGGTGTTATTCAAAGTTTAGTTACATTTAGATTCTACCTGTTGTAGCACCGAGAAACCCCGTGTTCTAACGTTAGCATAAAAACGCAATATACCATCGCCCTTATGTTGATTTTTATTTGAGTGGAAACTTTATTTGTGAAGAGTTCTGAATATTTGATTCGAAAAACGGTTCAGAATAGTGAGACTTTCTTCATATTTGAGAAAATTCAGTAAAAGTCTTTAGGTTTTGTTTGAAGCCATTTTGTAAAACTACATTTGAAAATTATCCCGCATTTGTTTCTTTTGAACGAAAATCCAAAATTTATTTAAAGGAGAAATAACGATTATTTCTAACCTTAGTGATGAGGTATGAAAGGATGAATTGCGAAGAGTAATGATAAACGGAAAAATAAAAGTGTCCAGGGATGGGAAATAATCATTATTTCTCCTTTAAATAAATTTTGATTTTTCGTTCAAAAGAAACAAATACGGGATAATTTTAAAATGTCGTTTTACAATCACAAGCGGCATTATATTATATTGTATTATAAATCATTTTGATATTAAACATTCTTAAATTCCTCTTGGATTTGCAATCTGCAATTTGTTATCGAGCGCGGGACTCTTTAAGATTTTCATTTTCATTCCCTTCAATTCCATTGAATATAAGATTGTTCTCTCCCATTCTAATTTCTATAAATTCGGTGCCACTTCACAAATTCTTTCTAAGTTCGCTAACACAGACCTTACCGTATCTGCCAGAGAACTCTCAAACTGAATTGGTGACATCTGCTCATCCTGGGTTCCAAAGAAGACGACTTTTATTCATTTTTTCCATCCTGATCATCCATTTTGTGCGAGAGCTAGGCAAATAGTTCGCGCAAATACTTATCTACACAGGCTTTAATTGGACGGAAATTTTAGCCCAATGGAAATATCTATATATATAAAATTGAATGTCTGTCTGTCTGTTTGTTTGTTTGTACTCTATAGATTCAAAAACCATACATCCAATCGCCGTGAAATTTTGGGATATTATTAGGTATATCACCGGGAAGGTGTTTGAAAAATAATTTCAATATCTTGAATATCCTTAGAGTTATTTGCAGATTTGTAGATTTAACTCGCAAGCAACGCCCCCATTGTGACGATGATAACAAGTTTTCTTATCACTAAGTTTGTTATCTTAAATATTATTTATCAAAAGTAAGATTATCTCAGGATGACACGGCAATGTGACACGGGAAAAAATGTTCACTAGATAAAACTATGATTTTCTATATGATATAAAAAGCCAACAATGAAGAGTGAATGTAATATAAAAAGCCAACAATGAAGAATGAATGTAAGATAAAAAGCCAACAATGAAGAATGAATGTAAGATAAAAAGCCAACAATGAAGAGTGAATGTAAGATAAAAAGCCAACAATGAATAGTAAATGTAATATAAAAAGCCAACAATGAAGAATGAATGTAAGATAAAAAGCCAACAATGAAGAGTAAATATAATATAAAAGCCAACAATGAAGAATGAATGTAAGAGAAAAAGCCAACAATGAAGAGTAAATATAATATAAAAAGCCAACAATGAAGAATGAATGTAAGATAAAAAGCCAACAATGAAGAGTGAATGTAAGATAAAAAGCCAACAATGAAGAATGAATGTAAGATAAAAAGCCAACAATGAAGAGTGAATGTAAGATAAAAAGCCAACAATGAATAGTAAATGTAATATAAAAAGCCAACAATGAAGAATGAATGTAAGATAAAAAGCCAACAATGAAGAGTAAATATAATATAAAAAGCCAACAATGAAGAATGAATGTAAGATAAAAAGCCAACAATGAAGAGTAAATCTATATTAATAAAATGGAAATTTCATAAGTGGTGTTCGCTAAAAACTTTCGTTACAATGCATCAATTTCGACCAAATTTTCAACATTTATGTAAAACGAGATGGAGCAGGTTTTGTTTAACATCAAAATATTTTTCCTAACATTAACATGCGTAACTTCGCTGTTATCGATTAAATACAAAAAAAAATCAAAAGAGTTAATTTTATTTATATAAAATACAAAATTAAATTTCAACAGAGTTAATTTTTTTACATACTAGCTAATAATCTCAATCTAAAAAAATATTCGAAACAAGCAATTTTAAGATAACACCATATGTAAAACAGTCGGCCAAGAAAACAACTTCCCTCGAGTAAAACCCGGGCGGAGCCGGGTACACCCGCTAGTATAATATAAAAAGCCAACAATGAAGAGTGAATGTAAGATAAAAAGCCAACAATGAAGAGTAAATGTAATATAAAAAGCCAACAATGAAGAATGAATGTAAGATAAAAAGCCAACAAAGAAGAGTAAATATAATATAAAAAGCCAACAATGAAGAGTGAATGTAAGATAAAAAGCCAACAATGAAGAGTCAATGTAAAATAAAAAGCCAACAGAGTGAATGTAAGATAAAAAGCCAACAATGAAGAGTGAATGTAATATAAAAAGCCAACAATGAAGAATGAATGTAAGATAAAAAGCCAACAATGAAGAGTGAATGTAATATAAAAAGCCAACAATGAAGAATGAATGTAAGATAAAAAGCCAACAATGAAGAGTGAATGTAAGATAAAAAGCCAACAATGAAGAGTAAATGTAATATAAAAAGCCAACAATGAAGAATGAATGTAAGATAAAAGGCCAACAATGAAAAGTAAATATAATATAAAAAGCCAACAATGAAGAGTGAATGTAAGATAAAAAGCCAACAATGAAGAGTAAATGTAATATAAAAAGCCAACAGAGTGAATGTAAGATAAAAAGCCAACAATGAAGAGTGAATGTAATATAAAAAGCCAACAATTAAGAATGAATGTAAGTTAAAAAGCCAACAATGAAGAGTAAATCTCTATATATATATAAAAGCCAATTTCTGTCTGTCTGTCTGTTTCGCGATAAACTCAAAAACTACTGAACCAATTGGTACCAAATTTTGCATGTCGCTTTTTATAAACCTGAGGAAAATTTTCGGCTGCATTTTGATTAGTATTTTTGGCTATTTCTTTTTTTCATTTGAAGAACTTTTTTTTACGCGGACTAATCCGGAATGGAATGAATACCTAAATATGGCCATTTTTTTAAGCATCGGTGGTTCAGTGGTAGAATGCTCGCCTGCCACGCGGGCGGCCCGGGTTCGATTCTCAGCCGATGCATTTTTTTTTACAATTTTTAAAACTCATTTATATTATCTTATATATATAAAATTGAATGTCTGTCTGTCTGTCTGTACTCTATAGATTCAAAAACCATACATCCAATCGCCGTGAAATTTTGGGATATTATTAGGTATATCACCGGGAAGGTTATTGAAAAATAATTTCATGAATATCTTGAATATCCTTAGAGTTATTTGCAGATTTGTAGATTTAATTCGCAAGCAGCGCCCCCATTGTGACGATGATAACAAGTTTTCTTATCACTAAGTTTGTTATCTTAAATATTATTTATCAAAAGTAAGATTATCTCGGGATGACACGGCAATTTATTTGCGACAAGAATAATGATACAATTCCAAGGCGAAGATACTATTCCTTTAACTTCCAATTACCGAGGGAACCAAGTAATATTGATTTTATTCAACTTATCGAGTATTTCTCAAGGGACCGGGAAAAATGTTCACTAGATAAAACTATGATTTTCTAATGTAGAAAATTAGGAAAGACAAAATTCAGGATGACAAGGCACACAGGGACCGGGAAAAAATGTTCACTTTATCGAGAGATTCAAATTTACGAGTTTCAAATTATCAAAATATATCTTTTTTATTTTTTAATAAGTTTTAAGAGAATTGTTTTAACAAATGTTCGCTAGACAAACCTTTACTCGGGTAAAACCCCGGGCGAAGCCGAGTACGTTTTATAAGTTTAAAGAGAATTGTTTTAACAAATGTTCGTTAGACAAACATTCACTCGGGTAAAACCCGGGCGAAGCCGGGCACATCCGCTAGTTGATCTATAAATACAATTAAAACCTCTCCTGTCAAAATAATAGGCTAAAACTAAGTGCCAATTATTTGCACCCGACCCGTGGCCGCTAGTTTGCGTAAACGGTCAATAAATGACTATATTATTAGCGTCTCTTTTTTTAAGGGAGAAGTTATCTTTATTTTTATAGATCAATATCCCGGCAATAATTCCCTTGTATATTTTAGCCATAGAACTGGCCTAGCCACTTTAGCAACTAAATACTTATTTTGCAAAAAATTTCAAAATATTTCAATTAATTTTGTGGATCTCGTGAAATCAAAGCCCGCTCTCCGCTGACGAGGCTTATTAGCCCAATGATCTCTAGATGGACCTTCTGAATTTGATAAAGCTGTTGCTGTGGATTTGTCACTGAGTACGCTAGTTTGCGGAGACGGGCAATAGCTGGCGCTAGGTTTTAACGTCTGTCTTGGCGGGAAAGGTGTCCTTTATTGTTATACAAGTTTGAATTGTTGTTTGCGTTGTAGATTGGGACTAGTTTCCAATGTCCGAAACTAACAGAAGAGGGCAAGTATCATGAATCTCAATTTAAATTTTAAAAAAGGACTGGTATAGGGAATCTAACCTTTTTATAAAAATATAGTAGATCAAAATCGAAGTTACCATTTGCATAATATACGATTAAATTATAGTTTCAAAATCGAAAAATAATAAACCCTTGTATCGTATATTTTTAGAGTAAAATTTCACATCCAGGGAAATTTTATTACAAAAAGAAATTGTTTTCATCAACTTAAGCGTTGGGAATTGAAGCCCTTTTATAGCAGATGTAAGGTTAACTACATAGGGAACTAGGAATTTTTTGTAATATGACTTTAGTATTTCCAATCCTTAAAATTATTCCCACCACAATCAATACACTTTTCCATCCTTCGAAACCAGTCATCAAACCAACTCTTTCACTTTACCTCAGAGAGCTGGGCGCACGGGTTGGAGCGTATTACAAAACTTTCATAGTGCCCTTTGTATAACGCCCTGTGTGGCCGTTTTGTAAGGAACTTTTTAACGAATGATTTTTCTCACTCAAAATAATTAAGTTAACATACAAGTATATAAGTATAACAATAGTATAAGAATATAACAGTATATATAGTATAAGTATACAATTACTTGTAGTACACACACACAAAAGCCTTTATTAGGGACATGCCCCATACAGATTCTCCCAATTGGGTAAGGTAATAATCATCTTGTGTTATTTACATAGAAATTAAACTGGCTTTACTCTTCGTCTCAAAGTCATCCACTTGTTGACTGGTCCTTACATAATGATGATCTAAAAAAATTATAGTAAGCAATTGCCTTAGATTTGTTAGCTGATATTTTTGAAAGCAATACGTAGGGTGAAGTGTTTGTACATTTAATTTGTTGATATAGGGCCTTCCTCTCTGCATCAAGGGCTGTACAATTAAGCAGGTAATGGGGGAGTTCTTCAGTAATTCCCCTGTCACCCAGTTTACATATTAAATTTTTGGCCTCAAACGTCAGAACGTGGTTTTTTTAAGACAATTACTTGTAGTAGGAAATTAATGTTATTCAGAGAAGCGTTCAAGCTGACAGGAAATGTTAAGTATGTGAATATAAACACCTACCTTGGCTGACACGGTATGAGGCTTACTGAGAGCTGTAAAAACACAACATGTTTGTTAGTTGAATCTAGGACATACATTTGTCGTTTGTGTGAACGTTAAAGCGTATGTGTCGCGCTTTAAATAATAATTGGAAAAAAGACTACATTTACATATAAATCGTATATAACATTTATATTTTATTTCAATTTAAAGTGCTATAACTCCATAGGGACACTTGCGCTGTCATACATGTATGTCTTTACATTTGTTTATACATATATGTTTACAATATTTGTAGGTCGTAAAGAATAGTCACACACACACAAAGCCTTTATTAAGACATTAGTCTTATACCGATTCTCCGTACAAGGTGCAATATCAGGAAAAGAGCAGCACAGGAAACCAGTAGTTCCGCAACTATATACAATTATTAGTAATAAGGAAAAGTAAGATTTAATATGAAAGGTCGACGCCATCGCCCCAAGTCTTCAATTCCATAAGCACGGAGCAGAAATAGGGACTAAGTTATTTAGTTCGCCATAAATATAGCATCCAGACACAAAAAAGGAGGTTTACTCCAGCACAGCCATCCATATTACCAGCTCCGCAATCTCATCGTCGACCAACACGATGGCCCCTCGATGTTTCGTCATCATTCTGAGGTGTAAGAACAATAGCTTCCAAGTTCTCTTTTTCGTAAAGAATAGTCATATGATATCAACAAAGAGGAAGAGTGAGAATAAAAAACGAGGGCAAATAACTTTGCACAAAATAAATGAATGTCTGGCAATATATCTACCATTAACATAATATTTTATCAGTTTCTTAAAATATATTTGTTGCTATATAATTTGAAATATATCTACAAAAGATATTGAATTTAATATACATTTCTTTACTTGAAATGAAAATACTTGAATCTGTTACAATTAAATTATTGTCGATTCTATAGTCTTGAAAAACAGGACAATCCAGTAAAAGATGTATTGAGGTTTTTTCCTCATGTCTGTAAAAACAACTCAAATCTTCCACTGCTTTAATTCTTTTTAAAATACTTTTGAAATTTCCATGATTAGAAATTAATTGAGATTATGAAAGTTTTACCGGAATTTTGTTATGTTGTTAGGGAAGAAGCTTTGAAAAGTTTCGTTTGTGTTGTTCTTCAAAATAGCCATTTTAAATTCAATAAATTCCGTTATTATGCTTGGGACGTCTAAATTATATTTTTGTTTTTATTCTAAAGTTAATTTATTTAATTCATATTTCATATATTTGGATTCAATGAAATCGTTAAGCAAAGGTATCTTGGCTATGCTATGTATACAATTAGAACTCGTCGTTTTATATGATTGCGTGCACCAAAATAAAATTTGGTATTGAAATGAATTTAATTTATTTATATTTTTCTTATTCACGAATTTATACTATATCTCCGATCCATAAGAAATCATTGGCCTAAATATTGTTTTGTATAATGTAAGTCTCTTTTGGGTATTTAGGCCCCAAGCTTTTCCGCAAATTGACAGTAGCAGATTTTTTAATCTTTTTGCTTTATTTAGTACAATATCTAGGTGAGGATTGAAATTAAGTTTTTTCTTTCTAAAATGATTTGAAAAAGTGACTTCTAATATTTTAATTTCCTGTATTGGCATAATTATTTTGTTTTTAAACTTTAACTTTTAAATTTTAACTTTTGTTTATTAAGCGAATAATTGTTTTTCGATCTTATTTCAAATACTATAGCAGCATGATCAGAAGCTTTAGATATTTCGGCAGTGTGCTAATTCATTATCGAATTCAATGAATGTTTATTAGAAATAGTGAGATCTATTATACTTACACTAGACGAATGGCCCGGGCAACGCCCGGGGTTTACCCGAGTGCGAATATATTTTAAAAACGTTGACTTGGGTGGTCGCTATTAACAGGGTGGTCTGTATAGACAGGTGGATGTATCACACAGCTGATAACAGGGTTGTCTAGAGTGGTCGCTATAGACAGGTGGATGTATCACACTGCTGATAACAGGGTTGCCTAAGGTGACCGCTATAGACAGGGTGGTCTGTATAGACAGGCAGCTGATAACAGGGTTGTCTAGAGTGGTCGCTATAGTCAGGGTGGTCTGTATAGACAGGTTTATGAGAGAGGCAAACTTACAGGTTGTTGACGCCGCAATCCCCAGAGAGAGTGTTTTTGTTGCATCATGCTGTGACTCACACGATGACCCAAGGTCAACAGGGGTGGAGCAGCAAACTTAAGCCTATCTCCGTCGTCGCAATGGTGGCGCTGCCTGCGAGCTATATCTACAATTCTGCAAATAACTCTAAGGATATTCAAGATATTCAAGAAATTACTTTTCGAAAACCTTTCCGGGGATATACCTAATAATATCCCAGAATTTCATGGCGATTGGATGTATGGTTTTTGAATAACAGGGTTGTCTAGAGGGGGGCAGGGAGGACACGTTTTCCCTGGCAGCCAATGAGCGCGCATTCTATCCGTGAGCTTCAGACAAACAGACAAACAGACAAACAAACAGACAGAATAAGGCAAATATATAAGTAGATCACTTGATTTTTAGGTTATGAATGTATAGGTTAGATTCTTCAATAATTGGTTGTAGTTTATATCCGTTGGAATTAGTTACCTTGTTGAACCAAACTGGATGACGAGAATTGAAATCACCGCAAAGGATTAGAGGCTGGTCTTCGTAAGTTTCGAGCAAAATTTTAATAAGAATCAAATGTTCACAGCAAAGAGAATTAGGGTGAATATAGAAGTTAGAAATATTCATATTATTTCTGGATGTTGAAATGATTATTGTTGAACAAAATGAATTTGTAAAGTTTTCGACCTTTATATATCTTAAGGTTTTGTTCAATATAATAATTGCCGTATATTTAGCTCCGTTTTTATCCGAGCATACAATCTGAGATTCTATGTCGTAAATAACATCATTGTGCAATACATATGGTTCTTGAATCAAAAGAATATCTGGTGGGTTAAATATAATATTTGATTGTAGTTCACTGGTTGCTATTAAACTCTTCTTGGCGTTTTGCCATATACACTTTATATTTTCATTCATTTAGAATAATTATGTTTAGAATTTTCAAAGAAATAATTTAAACTAGGTGCTTCTTATTCTTTTAATTTATGGGAGAATATTGTGTTCTTTGGATTATTCTATCTTTATTGTATTCAATAAAGTGGGCACGGGTTAGAATTTGGCCTATGATTTGTTGAGCTATTTTTATATTTAGGGTGATTCAAGCAATTGAAACATCTTAGCTCTCCAGTGCAGCTATGATTATCCTGTATTCCACAGTTTTTACAAACCTTAACTTTGAGACAATTCCTTAATTTATGATTCAGGTTATATTCAAAACAATTTTGACATTGTTTAACAAAAATTTCATCCTGTATATAATACCTTTCGCGCGAATTCAGTATATATTACATTATTCATTTTTCTTAATTTTTGATAAACTTTTGGAGAGACTTTCAAAGCCAAATTTTGATAGTGTGTATTAGATTTCATTGCAAAAAGAAATTTCATTTCATTTTCTATTCCCTCCAATTCCAAAATCATTCTACATACCGTTTGTACCAATGACGATGGTTCGGTTAATTTACATACATTTTTGATTACTATTGTTGGATCTCTTGGCCTGGGTATGTAAATTTTGCTTACCGCTTTTAGTTCTTCTGACTTTTCCAATTCTTCTCGCAGTATATTGGTATCCAGCAGACTAGGATATTTTATTATTACCCATTTTTTAGTGTTAATTATTTTGTTAATTTTGACTTTCTTTCCACTTTTTCTCAGAAATTTTATATTATTGGAAATAGTATTGATTAAATCAGAATTAATTTCATCGTTGTTTGAGGCTACTAACAATGTTGATTTTCATCTTTATGTGCTTGTTGTTTTTTATCAATAAGTTCGGTATCTTGTTGTACTGTTTGAGAATAGGATTTAGGTTTGGGCAGTTCTTTAAATATCTTTTTGAATTTTTCTATCTATTGTTTTATCAATAATCTCAGTCAAAATTTCAATTGTATTTTGTCTATTTAAATCTTCTAAAGATTCAATTCCACTATTTTCCTGATCTATCATAGACGACAAGTAAGCTATATCATTTTTTAGATTCTTTTGATTGGTTTTAAACTTATCGAAATAATTTTTTATTTCATCAAGTTTAGCGTTTATTGACTTTGAGATAGAATTCATTTCCTTTTATTTGCTTAAATAAGAAAAAATGTCATTTTACTTAATGTAATATTGTATTTTTAAACTTAAATATAGAAATGATAATAAACTATAAAAATATAGATAATAAAAATCAATATTTACCGGATTAGAAGAGCGATGCGACGCACGTCCAGTCGATTCGGCCACCTAGCGGCAATGTATTGAGTCACTCCACACGTATATTGCGGTTTTTAAATTACACATTCAGATTACAAATATTAAGTTGATGTAAATGGACTTAAGAGTTACGCAGACGTATAAAAATAATTAAATTGTGTATATATTTATTTATTGGGTTCTGACTAGGACTAGAGTAAACACATTCTGTCGAGAGATATGTAAATTTTGATTGTTTAATTTTTGGATTAAATTTGTTTTGTTAAATTGCTTTTATGTAAATATTTTTAAAGAAGGTAAATAAACTTTTTTTTTTAAATAATTTCTGTGATAATTTTTATTTTGTTTAAAATAAATGTGTTCATACTATTTCTAATAAATTATTTAATAAACAAAATAACAATGGCTTTTTGAGACAACAACGATCAAATGGTCGATATTTAATACTTAACAAAATATAACGACGATTGGAAAGAAGTGTCTTATACGAACTTTATTCGCAAGCTTTCGGACGCATGCGTCCATCTACGTCCTTGTAAAGTGTAATTGTAAAGTCATTGTGAAACCTGTAGAAGGACGCATACGTCCTTCTACGTCCTTGTAAAGTGTAATTGTAAAGTCATTGTGAAGCCTGTAGAAGGACGCATACGTCCTTCTACGTCCTTGTAAAGTGTAATTGTAAAGTCATTGTGAAGCCTGTAGAAGGACGCATACGTCCTTCTACGTCCTTGTAAAGTGTAATTGTAAAGTCATTGTGAAGCCTGTAGAAGGACGCATGCGTCCATCTACGTACTTGTAAAGTGTAATTGTAAAGTCATTGTGAAGCCTGTAGAAGGACGCATGCGTCCATCTACGTCCTTGTAAAGTGTAATTGTAAAGTCATTGTGAAGCCTGTAGAAGGACGTCCGAAAGCTTGGGAATAAAGTTCGTATAAGACATTCTTCTTCAATCGTCGTTATATTTTGCTATTTTAATTCGAAGAGTTCAATTTAGTCGATTTAATACTCAAGTCAACATTCTTGGTGTCAATCTTTTGTCTACTTACACGGCTGTCCATATTTCTGGTTGTCGAGATTCGATGGTCCACTTCTTTCTTTTTTATCTACGAGATTTGCATCACTCGATTTGAACATTTTGAGCGATTTCTCAACTTGCAATTTGTTGCTAGTTCTTCTACCAAAATGTTCACTGATATCATGAAATGGCTGTCCTGAATTCCAACATTTCTGGTGTAGTAGTAAAACATACACTCATGGACAAAACTTGAGGAAGTGGAAAATCTTCGATCAGTTGTCTGTTTTTTTTTTTTTGTTGTTGTTATTTTTTTCGAAGGAGACGAAAGCAATTTTGTTCACACTTGGTTAACTGGTGTGTCTTCAATAAAGGTCACTGTGTATCAAATATATTTTAGAGTTATTGTTTGAATCCCATATACATGCTAAAAGGTACAACTTCTTCAATTTTTGTAAATAAGTGTAATATGGTGATTATGATACTCGTGTAATACTCGTGTAATATGGTGAATACGATACTCGTATGATATTTGGCATGCATTTTCAATTTCTATCTCTCTGAAAAGAAAAGATTTTTATATTACAATTTTAAATAAAACTCAAATTTTTCTAAACACGAAAAAGTCACATAAGAGACAACAATAATTATGTACATTCCCAATAAATAAAATTAGTGAGAATAGGAAAATAAAAGAACAGGTTTATCAAGCAAAAGCTAAGCCAGAAAATGTAATATAAAGAAAAGGAGAGAGGTGTAAGCCTTTCTAACAAACAAAAGTTAATTCAACATATTCCCAGAAGAGAAAAAGTTTTAAAATTACTTTTACAACCTCTTTTATATGAATTCTTGTCTTACATCTAATAAACAATAATCTAGAATATAGAGATCAGCGCCTGATTAAAATTCTTCAGGTTCTATAATCCAAACAATACATGAAATGGGTTGGAGAGTCGAAAATCTCATTTATTTTCTCTACATCTAATTCTATTTCTCTATAATTATTTATTATCAAAAGTTTTGAAAGGATTTAGAAGGAATTTCACATCAAATAATCTTAACAATACAAAACAACACAAAATGGAATTTCTCATAAACTAATTCTCTAAAAAAATTTCAATTTATTATATTTTCAACTATTGTCATAACAAACTAATTATTCATTTGAATCGATTGTCGAGAGAGAGATTCAAGGCCTATCGGGTTTGAAACTGAATCTCAATTAAGATCAAGTAATTAATACCCCGGAATTCCTTAAACATTTCTATGATAAGTAATTGTAAATAATGTGGTGGTGGTGTCTTGTCCATGGAGCAGATCTGTCCGTGCACCCTAATCACAATACCGCCCAACTGAGGTGCCTTTTCTGTATGGATGTCCTCTTCTGGATTGATGTCTACCATATAGATGACTGCAAGGATGGCCGGGCAATTGTAAATGATATCTACCGTATTTAAGACCTATATTGAAATTCGAGAATTATATTTCAATTTTTGAATTGATCGTATTCAAATTGTGTACCTTTGTAAATGAATTAATCTCTCATAATCATTTTACCGAGAATCGATTAGCATGTTGAATATTGGCATTAAGGAGCGAATGCTATTATACCGCATGGTCACCTTAGTGTCTGTATTTGACCTGGGGGATAATACAAAGACAAATAGAGCGAATATATTTCAATAACATTTTGCATAGTATGTCATCCGCTATGATATATTTGAACTATTCTGACATGTATGCTTATTTTGAAATAAAACCCTTTTATACTGCCACTACGGCAATGGTATATTAATGGGAGGTTTTCCCCACTGATGAGACAGGGGCTCTCCCATTAAATTATAATTGAAGTAAGAGTATTATATATAAAATTGTTTTATTTATAAAAGAATCATAAGCGTCAAAATAATTTAAATTTCTCAAAATATAGCAAAACTACAGGCTTCCCAAATCTGGTGCTATCGCTGAATGATGAAAATGATCAAGGTCTTCTTTTTGGTTTATATAAATTCTACAAGGCCGCAGTCAGCGTTCGGAGGATATTAATAGAATCGCCAAATGTCGTGGTCCATTCAGATGAGGAAAACGAAGACGATTCCACACTCGCCTTTTCAGTGATACGCTAACGGTGGAGTCTATGGCCACTGGACATACGTCGGACCTGGAGGTTGTTGGGTTCTGCGCTGCCTGGAGTATAGAAGTTCCATCTCTGCTTCCTTTCTGTGGTGAATCTATATAAGACATGTAGTCTTAATAAAGCTGTATATGTGTGGAATGCCATGGACTGGCAGAATAAGTAATAAATAGGATTTTAAACGATCCAAGAGGGACATATATTTCTGGAAATGATCGAAAAGGACCAGTATATTTGAACATATTGTCGGACATGGTATGAATGGTACTAATGGAAGGATGTATGGAGTGAAGACCGGGAAGTGGAAAGCTGAAAATGAAATTGGAATTTGGGGAGAAGACCTCATAATGTCATCAAAAGACTGCTTCTGAAAAGGAAACTCTATGAGGACAGGTTTACTCCCGAACTATGGCTGGTTGAGGGGAAATCGATAGATCCACTCTCAGTGCCTAGCAGGGGGTGGTGACACAGGTGACTGAATTACAAATGTCACATGATGATGATCAAATTTCCGTATTTATTATTATTTATTTGGTTAATCGAGGTTCCTAGAGCGTAAACAAGTCGCCAACTATCAGATCTATCCTTCATATTTCATTATTTTATTCCAATTGATTTAAATCTCCTGGACATACATTAAACAATACCACAGGTTTATGGAGGTAAGTTTCCTTTCATTTTATTAACGTAATCTCAAGATTTCAGCCATCTCTGCCCTTCAACAGGAGAACATAAATAAACGAATAGGTAATAAATTAAGAAAAAGGCATCTCCTTATCGTGCAACTAAAGTTGCTGATGGCTTGTACCATCTATCGGAATAAATACCAACTATTCTCGTTGATTTTTAATTATTCCAGAATTGGCCAAATACCCATTCTTGATTAATCAAGAAAAGCTAACCACGAATGGGTATTTGGCCAATTCTTGAATAATTAAAAATCAACGAGAATAGTTGATATTTATTCCGATAGATGGTACAAGCCATCAGCAACTTTCAGTTGCACGATAAGGAGATGCCTTTTTCTTAATTTATGCACCTTATCCCAGTACAATGTCATATTTGTACTATTTTTTCACATTTCGAATAGGAAATAGTTTGGCATCAGGCAGCGTTATGTTCTCCTGTAGATGGGCTGAGATGTCCGAAAGCTTGACATTACGTTAATAAAATGAAATTATACTCATATCCAAAAACCTGTGGTATTGCTTAATTAAAGTATTTTTGTATATAAAGTAATTTAAAATGCAATATAACGCGGCTTATGATTGTAAAACGAAAATTGCAATTATACGGCGAATGTTTCTTTTAAACGAAAAATCGAAATTTATTTTAAAGAGAAATAGCGGTTATTTCTAACTTTAAGGATGAAGTATGATAGGATGAATTGTGGAGAGTAATGATAAACGGAAAAATAAAAATGTCCAGGGATGGGAATCATACTTCATCCTTAAATTTAGAAATAATCGCTATTTATCTTTAAAATAAATTTCGATTTTTCGTTTAAAAGAAACATTCGCGGTATAATTGCAATTTTCGTTTTACAAAGTATTTTGTATATTTACAGTGCAAGAAGAGGATCTCAATTCGACGAGGTGCCGTCAAGCAGGTTTATTTTTTGAAAATTTTCAAGGAAAACTAGGCATAGCTAAGTTGTTTCTTAGAGAATAGATTTCTTAAAATTGATTACACAATTTGATTTGAGACAGAAAATATACGGCAGGCTTGGCCTTAAGACAAGAAGCGAATGTGATTGAGAATGAATTATATTCATATATTTGACACATAGAAATAAATGTGTAAGTGATTAGAAACTGCAGCATATTCATGACCATAGTATGCCAAATCTATGGAGCCCAATCTCTCTAGATCTAAATATCTGGACCTATGGGCCGAGCTGGAACATAAAGCCAATAGACATCCAGGCTATATCTGTAATTTTACATAAATCTGCCATTTTTCTCTCCAAAGTTCAATAAGAACCATTCAATTCAGATTTTTCAACGTTTTCTATCACGAATTGAAGATTGAAGAATATTGGAGATATTTCAAGTGAACGTACTTCCTATATAGGTCTTTGTATGGGGAGATAGCAAGTCTGATCTTTTAAGTTTCATGAGATGTAAACTTTGTAATGTTTTTTTTTTGTTTTCAATTATATTCTAAAACGTTATACACCTCGTATATACATGCATAGAGTATGACTTGGATATTTAAAACCACCACCGAAAATTTTATTATGATTTTATTAAAACACAATGAAAGCCTGTTTGTTATATTTTAGATAAATTGATTAATATTTTTGCACATATAATTGTGTGTATTGTTAAAAATATAATATAATCTCACATATATTCTAATTTTTTTTTTTATGTTTTTGTACTTTTTATAGAAGTTTTTAGCATTTACAGTCAATCCTCGTTAAAGCGAAGCGGAATACAACGAATCTCTTCTCCTATAATGAACATGAAATATATTCCCCAAAATTAGTGATATAGACAACCATGGCTATAGTGATACCTAATAGTGAACCAAATGTTCAGTCTCATTGAGATCGTTAGAACGAGGCTTTACTCTGTATTAAATACTCATATTTTTATGATGAATGTTTAATAACTGAATATTGAGTTTTACCAAAATAAAAATTGTCGAAGAGCCATAAGGACTTTCTGATAAGTATTGAATGAGCTCTCTATAGTAGATAAATAAGTTGAACAAAGAAGACAATAGTTCTAAGAATTTCCCCCATAAAGAAGATTGAGAGAAAAAAGAATAGTGGGTAAGGAGTGGAGGGAAATAAATCAAACGACATACACCTCGACATCAAATTGAATCAACATGGCTTCCATTACAGATGGAAATTCAGTTTAAATCTGCGCTTATATTTGGAATTCAGTGGAAATATGATTTGTTGATTATACAGATAACTTTAAGAAATCAACATCATAAATATTTGATCACGTATTGCTCGAGGAGGATCTCAGATCTGTAGAGGAATGATGGAGATTACGAGTCTGAAAAGAGATATTTTGGTCGTGTCTGATGTGACAATTTGATTATAGGAAACGTCCGAAGATATTGGAAATTGATAGGATCTCCATAACCAATTCAATCAACTAGTATGACCTCATCTTATATGAGATGTAAGAATATTAATATAGATAGAAATCTTGCTGGGAGGAAATTGATCTACAGAAGCATAGGGCACCTCTCCCGTCAAAATAAACGTCAAAACTAGACGCCATTTATTAACCGTCGCCACAAACTAGCGGACTCAGGTCGGTGACAAAGCCACAACACCAGCTTTGGCAAACTTAGAAGCGTACAACTAGAGACCATGGTTTCGGGCTAATGACCCTCGTCAGTCTAGGGCGGACTTTATTCCACGAGATTCACACGGGTTCTAATGGAATTTCACAATTTGCTAAACAGGTGTTTTGCTGGCAAAGTGGCTGGGCCTCTATGGAAAAAATATAGATGGAAATCTTGCTCAGATCTAGCCCAGCCACTTTGTCAGCTAAACACCTCTTTGGCAGATTGTCAAGATTCCATTAGATCTCGTATGGATCTCATGGAATAAAGTCCGCCCTAGACTGACGAGGGCCATTAGCCCGAAACAATGGTCTCTAGGTGGACGCTTCTCAGATTGCCAAAGCTGGTGTTGTGGCTTTGTCACTGACATAAGTCCGCTAGTTTTTCAATAGATAACGTCTAGTTTTGAAGTTTAATTTAACGGGAGAGGTGCCTTATGCTTTTTTATATATGTTGTTGCAACTTGGAATGTAGATGGTTTTAGTTCACTGGTGTCTATGTTGGTGTAGAACCTTTCAGAAAGAGTTCGCAATAAAGGATGAGGTTTTATTATTAAATTAATAAGGAAGATGAGTGTGAACAGCGCAATAGAAACAATTTATATCTTACAAATTATCAAACATTATAATTTTAATCAAAACATTATTTTGTTTAAAAGGAAAATGTAAGATGAAAATATTCACCTGATTCCATGAAGAATGCTACAATAGAAATATAAAAGTCGCCTCTCTCATCAAAATGGACGCTGAGCGCCATCTATTGACAGTCTCCGCAAACTAGCGGCTTCGGGTCGGTGACAAAGCCACAACACCAGCTTTGGCAAACTGAGAAGCGTCCCCCCGGAGACAATATTTTCGGGCTAATGACCCTATTCATCCTAGGGCGGATTTTATTTCATAAAAGATCCACAAGAAATCAAATGAAATCGTCACAATCTACCAAAGAGGTGTTTAGCTGGCAGAGTGGTTAAGATGGTCAAATTATGTGTGGAAATTTTGCCGGACGAAGTTGATCTATAGAAAATTTAATTAAAGTTTCCTCTCTCATAAACCTATACGCTAAACTAAGTCATCTGATTCCGCGATTTTTCGGAGACAGTTAGGAGATGGCGCTTAGTTTTGGCGTCTATTTTGACAGGAGAGACGGCCTTTATTTTTATAGATCAATTTCCTCTCCTGGCAAAACTTCGATATATGAACTAGAACATCAGCCTGTGTCACGAACGGGTCTAGAACAACAGCCAGTGTCCTAAGCCTTATTAAAGTTCTATCTTGAGATAAATAATAAAGTATAGAACACACTTAAACACATGGTTCACATGCGAGAGAGAGAGAGAGAGAAGGAAAATTCTAAGATTAATTAAAGCTAAAATTGTGCCCATTTAAAAAATAACCAATCCAGCGCCCTGTTCAATTACATTATCAGGAGATTAAATCCTATATCTTTATAATGAAACGAAAAAAAAAGATTTTTATAATAAATTATTTATAAATTACATAGAGATTCATCATGTCTTTGAGTTTCTGTCTTAAAATTAATTTGTTATCTTTGTGCCTCTAATATTTGCTGTAACCTTGCACAGTTCTTTGTTTTCTACTTTTATTTCATCGACATAATCTTATATGGGACAATCTCGAAACTCTTTCACTTTTTTTTTTGTTTGCGTCCCTCTCCATATTACTGTATTAACATCTCTGCGCATATCTCTCCGTATTATATTTTCAGGGTTTTCTATTTACTTTATTTCAGATAACAGTCAAACACGTAGAAAATCAGAAAAAATCTCAGAATTAAACGTCTTCTTCTTGTTCTTGTTCCATAATCACTTTATTAGGTATCACTCAAAAAGAGCAACCTAGTTTATGATAATTGCAACAATGAATAATATTTGAAGGTTATTCACATATTAAACAAAATGTTAACGCGGGATTCAAACCAGGTTCATGGCTGTCGGGAATCGAGACCCACTTGTCCACCGACTCTTGTTAGAAAGAAACGTCAATTTATTTGATTTCAAAACAATTACATTTTTCAAAGATAGAGGAATGGCCAATTCAGTGAACGGATTTACAGCCAGTCCCCTTCTATATCTTATTGAAGTTTATCTTAACAAATCTAGAGTCTATCCAAGAGAGAGACTATATGTTCTACTAATAAATTCAGATAACTCTGCCTTATATGATATAATGTAAGATAATTATATATGTATATATATATGTGTGTTATATTAAAATATTATTCTATTCAAATTATATTTTATAGATACAAATACTCTGCTAAATCGACCGCCAGAGGTCATTCTTCCCCTATAAAACTCGTTGTTGTTTTATCCCAATGGCCGGCTCAAAACTTTTGTACATTATGTAAATAAGCTTTTCTTTTTTTTTATTCTTACGCCTTAAGCCAGGCAGTATTTTATAAAACCACGTTCTTTCATATATTCCTTTAGCGCAATTAAAGCAACCTCTCTGATCAAAACCATTATTATTATTCTTTCAAAATTATTAATCACGACTGCACCACTATAGCTTAATCCTCAAGATAACCAAAATCAAGATAATCTCAACAATTCTAAATACAAGCAGAACATCTCTTTTCTTTATATAAGACATATATATTGTAACGTAGAAACTTAGGAAAGATAAACTTCAGGCTGACACGGAATTTTATTTAAAGCACAAACTAAATTTGATAAAACACAAGAGAAGCAATGAGGGAAGTTTACGCAGAGTAATAAAATTATAAAAATCAAATTAATATTCTGTTAATAAAATACTTTGCTACAATATGATGAGACCTACCACTTACATTTTTATTTAAGCTATACATTATTCCTATCTGCTTACTCGCGATGACAAATGAATTATTTGGATTTTTTCAATATGGGTCATATGTTAAATTATATAACTATTACCCTCTATCCCCATTTTGTTAAATACATATACGTATATTATAATAACGATTAGATTCGATAAGGATAAGTTTCTTTATTTGTAAAATCAATTCGAGCTTTCGGGCGCAAGCTGCCCTTCTACAGGATTAAAGGATACAATTTCAAATATACATATATTGTATATAAATATATAAAAAATAAAGAAGGCATATCCTGACCAGGAGCATATGTGCTTTTCAGATGGCAGAACGCCATCTAGTGGAACATAAATCATCTAAACGTTGATTTAGCCTGTTCCCTGAAATTTAGTTTAGTTAATATCTGTTCCACTATGTAGCACATGTGCTCGTAGTCAGGATATGCCTTTTTTATTTTTAATATCAACACCTGGCCTTTTTATTTTTCACACACACACACATATATATAAATCAAAAATGGCATATCCTGACCATGGTCACATAAACCTTTTAGATGGCAGATAGCCTATCCTAAATTTTCTTTTTATTTCAGGCAGAAGATATATTTAATGCCTAGCAACTAGAACGATAGCGCAAGGGTCCCACTCCAGGGATACGGAGGAGCTGCGTCTGTACTCATGTTAGAGTCGGCAGCAAAGGCGTCTGCTTCCATGTTAGGAACGGCCTCAAACTACAGGCAAAGTCAGACTTTCACCAAAGTGTGCCTGGATCATGGTGCCATGATCAACGAAAGCTGCACCCCTATACCCCATTCCATGAGATCAGATGTTGATTTGCATGCTGCATCGCCCGTCGCGCAGAATAAACAGGGGCGCGTTCAGGACTTAGGTAGAGGGTTCTGTCCGATAAGTATAATACAGTCTCCACAAACTTCACACATTACAACTTCCAAGCAATTGAGCATTCTGCAGTGCAACATAAATGGATTGTGCTCAACAGCAACAAAAATAAAATTAGAAGAAATAATGGAAATAGCTGAAAAACAAAAGATACAAATTATAGCCCTACAGGAAACCAAATTAAATGAAAAGTACAATCTCAAATATAAAAACTACAATATCCTCAGAAAAGACAGAAATAAAGAAGGGGGTGGCCTTGCATTTTTAATCAAGAATTTGTACTATGAAGACATAGCCATTAATATTCCAAACACATCAGACCTCGAAGCCCAAGGTATCAAAGTCTACCTCAATCAAAACAAAACCATCAACATATTCAATATGTATCACCCACCAAACAATAAACTTATTGACGATGGAACAATGGCTCAATTTCTTACAGACAACACTATTATTGTAGGTGACTTTAATGCCAAACATCAACTATGGGGATGTTCCACGCCAAACCCAAGAGGCAAAATACTTTCAAACTTATTTGACGACAATGCCTTCATGTGCTTAAATGATGGGAATCCTACCCACCATTCCTACAGTTATAATACCGCACAAGCCCTTGATATAAGTTTCTCCAGTCCTGACATTTTCCACAAATGCAAATGGCAAATATTAAAAAGTATTGGAAGTGATCATTTGCCTATTTTGATAGAAATTAGCGCCAAGACCAAAACCAGCTCAATTAAAGAAAAATTCTGGAACTTCAAAAAGGCTAATTGGAATCTTTACCAGCAAAACACCAATGAAGACTTTAGAAAAGCACCCACTAGAATAAAAGATCTGGAACAAAATTGGATATCTTTCAAAAACACCATTATTAAAGCAGCCAAAGTTTCAATACCAAGAGGTAATATTAAGAAATGGATTCCAAATTATACACACCAGGCAAAAGATATTCAAACACTTATAACTAAAAGGAATGAACTACAAAAAAGTACACCCAAAACCAAACAAATTGTAGAACTGAACTGAACATTGTGAATGCAAAAATAAAAAGATTATACGTAAATATGAAAAGGGAAAAATGGAAACAAACTTGTGAAAACCTGAACCCAAGAAACCCAAATACAAAACTTTGGCATTTGGCAAAACAAATTGACAGAGCCCAGCCACAAACTGAAAACACAAATATGATTAAGAATATAGATGGTACCCCAGCAACTAATGACAAAAATGCTGCTAATCTTTTAGGTAATTCATATCAAATAAGTAGTTAAATCAAATTTGAAATAAAAGATAAGAAAGTTGAAAAAAAGGCCCACAAGATTATCCATGACTGTAAAAACGTCACTAGTACTCATAATATTTTCCATGAAAAATTCAATATGAAAGAGCTAGATTATGCATTAGAAAACACTGACCTGAACAAGACTCCTGGGCCAGATGGAATCCATGGCCAAATGATATCAAACCTGGGCAAAAATGGCAAAGAAAAACTTCTTGATATTTTCAATAACTCCTGGAAAACTGGAAAATTGCCTCAAGACTGGAAAACTGCAACAATAATTCCTATTAAAAAACTTGACAAATATGCTGATGACCCAAAAAACTACCGACCTATCTCCCTCACAAGTATTTGCTGCAAATTAATGGAAAAAATTATACTCAGACGACTCACCTACCACCTCGACACAAGAAATCTCTTACCAGAAGAACAATATGGATTTAGGAAAGGACATGGGACAATAGACCAACTTTTATTTTTCACACAAAAGGTAAAAGATGCACAAAACAGAAAACCAACTAACCACACAATAGCTGCTTTTTTAGACCTTACACAAGCTTTTGATAAGGTATGGAAAAACAAGTTAATTACAAAATTATACAAACATATCAAAATTGATGGAAAAGCTATCACTTGGATAAATGATTTCCTTAAAAATAGATACATCAGGGTCAAATATAATGGCAATCTATCTAAAACCTTCAAATTGTACCAAGGATTACCACAAGGATCAGTCCTTAGCCCAACTCTCTTCACCCTATTTATTGCAGGCATAGAAGAAAAAATTTCACATAAAACCAATATTGGACTTTTCGCTGATGACATTATTCTATGGAGCAGCAATACTAACTGGAAAAAAGCTGAAAGAGATTTGAACAAGACTCTTTTCCACCTAGAAAAATTTGCTAATAAACATAAATTAGAATTTAACCCCCAAAAATCTGAAACCTGTCTTTTTACAACCGATAAGAAACTATACAAAATAAGACCAAAAATTATTCTGAAAGAACAACAATTGCAATATAATAAACATCCTAAATATCTTGGCTACACCCTGGATCCAGAAATTAACTCCAGTAAACATATTGAAGAAGTTATTAGAAAAGGAAGAGACCGACTAAAAATCCTGAAATATATTTCAGGAAGAGAGTGGGGAGCCGATGCAACCACACTAAAATTAACTTACACATCTCTAATTAGACCTATCCTGGAATATGGATATCAAATCTATGGTACAGCATCTGAAACAAATCTAAAATCACTGGAAAGGATACAACTAAGTGCAGCTAGAATTATTACAGGTCTTCGTAATACCTGCCCTAATGATATTGTACTTTACGAGGCAGACATTATGCCCTTAAAGGATAGAAGAAGCTACAATCTGCCAAAATATATAAACAAAATCAAGAGTTATGGAAACAAACACAGAACTTCCAAGTACATACTTAATTGGGAATCCAATTTAAGACTCAAAAAAGAAGGCCCTCTACACCTGGCCAAAAGAAATGAATTTTTAAAATATAAAGTGGAAAAAATTATTTAGCAGAAAAAATTTCTCCATGCAAACCACTACAAAATGTTATTTTTAATGCCACTTTAAATGAACCCACCAACAAACAATACCAAAATCCAGAATACTTAAAACAATTATCATTAGAAATAATTAATAACATTCCTAAAAATGCAATAACTATCTATACCGATGGTAGCAGAGACGAGCTAGGACACACTGGCAGTGGCTGTCTCATCAAAACCACAAATGGCATTGAGAAAATGAACAGAAGAAACCCGGATTTTTGCTCAGTCTTCAGATCAGAACTTATAGCTATCTATGAAGCCTTAAAATCCATCAGAAATACTAATTATCAAGATATCTGGATTCTTACTGATAGTAGAAGCGCCATACAACACTTGAGTCACACAGGGGAACTCAGAGACAAAGTAAGCAGGAACATAATTGGTTATCTCCAAAAACTCTCAAAAACCTCAAAAATTCACCTTCAATGGATACCCTCACACGTTGGCATTGAAGGCAATGAAGCTGCTGATGTGCTAGCGAAAAAGGGCACAAAAGAACCCTTGCCACAGAAAAATAAACTTACTTTTAAAGAAATAGAAACAATAGCCAAAACAAAAATAAACAAGAACTGGAGGATCCCACCTAAGCACAGTTGGTACAGTGGAGTGAACCCAGGAGGAGCTCTGAACATCAGAAATAGACAGCATCAAACAACACTAACAAGATTTAGAACAGGCCATCTCAAGCCATTGAAGATAGAAAATAATAACAAAATTTATCCCACTTGCCCAAAATGTAATTTGGTACCTGCAGCTCCAGAACACATTTTGGCTCACATTAGATGCACTAAACAGGACCTTTGGGAGAGGCCGCTGCTCATCATAAAACAGCTCGAGGAGCATGAACTCATGGAATTCGTGTAATCTTTACACAAGGGGATAAGAAACAACAACAACAACACAAATCTTCCCTAGCACCTCGAGATATCGGCGTCGTAGGGTAAATTTTGGTTCCCCTTGATAGCCTTTGATGTAATCAGGCCAGAACATGGCGCAACGTTTGGAATAACATCATTATCTTGGTAGATTATTGATGCTCTAAAAGAGCGTGTCTATCAGTGTCAAAGGATTGTTTGGATAGCGAGCAAAGAGATAGGACTATCACCTATTTAAAATAACCTTATATCGTGACGGTTGTTTAGATATTTACGCTGATTTCATACTATACTAATATAAATATTATAAAAGCATAGGGCGCCTCTCTCGTTAAAATAACCTTATATCGTGACGATTGTTTAGATATTTACGCTGATTTCATACTATACTAATATAAAAATTATAAAACATAGGGCGCCTCTCTCGGTAAAATAACCTTATATCGTGACGGTTGTTTAGATATTTACGCTGATTTCATACTATACTAATATAAATATTATAAAATCATAGGGCGCCTCTCTCGTTAAAATAACCTTATATCGTGACGGTTGTTTAGATATTTACGCTGATTTCATACTATACTAATATAAATATTATAAAACATAGGGCGCCTCTCTCGTTAAAATAAATGTCAAAACTAGACGCTATCTATTGACACCGTCACCGCGAAATAGCATCCTCGGGTCGGTAACAAAGCCACAACACCAGCTTTGGGACCCCCCCACCTGGAGACCATGGCTTTGGGCTAATAGCCTTCTTCAGATCAGGGCGGACTTTATTCAATGAGATCCACAATGGATCTAAAGATTCCTGGGAGGGGTCAGCACTGATGGGCCAAACCTTCTTTTTATACAAGTATTTCCCTTTATACTTGTATTTCCATCATCGCGGTAAGAACGGTTGAAGAAAAATGCTAATATTTCCAGATTTATAAACTTCGTTAACCCGCGCCTTCTTACAAATAAACTATAACAAAATTCCTTTTATTAAAGACACTCATCCCTTACAGGATTCTCCCAGATACAGAAGTAAACATAACCGTTATCTACAGAAATTGGAGATTAAGATAGACTTTTTTTTTTTCAAGTTGGATCTATCATCTGTGTTGCGTCTATTGTCTGTCTTGTTTTACAGAATTTGTGAAATGATAATGCATTGGGTTTGTTTTTCACTACTTTTGCCATTAGAACATATGGCGAATTGTTTTCATAATCAATCTTTTGACGGAGAATTTCTCTCTCATGCTCCAGTGCCGGACAATAAAACGTGTGATGTAGAAATTCCTGGCTAAATTCGCAATGCACAGAGCACACTTTAAGTTCTTAGAATTTAATAATAGAACGTGGTTATGTTTAAATAGTGGAAAACGAATTCTTACTTGGTCAACGCATCGCTTTATAGTCATTTGGATGCCAGCGCTGAGGTAACACTCCATAGTAGTTGATGTGTGAAAATACTCATAGTGAGAATATAGTTTCTTATTCCTGAATAATCAGCCTGTATAGACTGCTTCACATTACAGTTCTAATAATTAGAGGAATCTTTCTTTGTAAAGTAATTAAATCTCTGTGTTCTGTGTGGATTCACTTCACAAATAAAATATTCTCTACTGTGGCATTACAACAATGAGATAAAATATTGTGAAGACGTCGCTCATCAATGGTGAAATTTCCCAGCCCTTCTCTATGTAATATTGTATTTTACTGAAGCTAGCTCTTAATTTTCAATACACCGCTTATATATCATATTGTAGCGAAATATTTATTATTTTATGAAGATATTATTAATTTTGGTATTTATATATCTTGTTACTCGGTATACTTCCCTTATTGCCCCTCTTGTACTTTCAGATTTTTTTTATTTGTGATTTTGCCTTCAATAAATTGCTGTGTAATCCTGAAGTTTGTCTTTCCTGATTTTCTATAGGTTACAATATGATTATTAGTATCTTCTCTTAAATATGTAGATATTAATTGCATATCAAACTGTCGCTATGTAATCTAGATTGTGTTGTCCATATCAGAGGATATATACAGTAAAACCTCCTTGTAAAGGACACCTAATTGCAGAGTTAGTGTCCTTTAAGGAAGAGGTGTCCTCTTACCAGAGAGTTGCTAAATAGTAAAAATGGTAATTTTGCAAATGAAAACCTTCCTTTATAGAGAGGTGTCCTCTAGTGCGAATTTCTTTTCATGGAGGTTTTACTGTATATAATTACAAAAGTAAAGATTTCTAAATACAACGATATATATGAGGTATGCGGAACAAGAACGAACAAATATTTATTTTATATTTAAATCGTTTTTTTTCCCTGCCCATTATACATAAACTACATCGTTATATTGAAAATACACCAGTATATTATAGAGGGAACTAAGCTGACTAAAGTATTACCTGTTTTGTTTGATTCAAAGATCAGGAAAACATTATTTTCTATGATGCTAACAGTAAGCAAATCCATCATTAAAACTTGATCGAAAGAGATTAAGGATTGGCTCATCTGATCCACCAATAGAATTAAAGGATTAAATATTTGAATGGCCTTGTTAGCTTTGATAAAGCTCTTAAGAAGGTTGTTTTGAATCTTATTTAAACGTTGTGCTATTCTTACGTTGTCTATTTCTTTATTTACAAGTTGTCCCAAAAGTTCGCAAACACTTGTGAAAATTTGAAATAGCAATATTATTCGCCATACTATTATTCGACGTTATGTATAATGTCTTTGTATTATGTGTGTGTGTATAAAGTAATTGTATTATCTATTATTATGCATTTGTCGTAATAATACAATTCGCCAAGTAATAAGAAAAACAACGTTTTAAGAAAACACGAACTTTTGAAACAACTTTATATATTGTTGATGAGATGCTTATATAGTTTTTTTTTATATTTTTTTGTTCATTAATAAAGATATTTAAAATTATTCTTCTATAGAATTATTTTAACAGTTTTATTTATTGATTCTCCACATCTTTTATTTTCTTTTTCTTTTGATGCCCTTTTCTATTGAAGTAGCATTCAAGATAGTCTCCTTATTTATTATTATTATAATTACAATATTTATCTTATTCATTATTATATATTTATATTTATTTTTATGAGGCTGATATAATTTTGATTATCCAAGGGTTTATGGTGATACATCAGGTTGAATCGTGCCGCTTTTTTTCATCGTTAGGTGTTCCAGAATGTCATCTCTGGTCAGATGGTGACAATGACCGCAGATTGGTGTATATACCAGCCTTCCATTACTGTAATAGTTTTATGTCAATTATATTTTATGAATCCAAATAAACATTTAATAAATAAAATGGCTGAGAATATTTTTTAAATTTATTTATATGGGGGCGGTAAACGAGTGGTCTAAGCCGTTGGTTTTTGATCGCTATGACCCGGGATCGAATCCGGGATTTGGGAACTCTCTTTTTTTCTAATTTAAAAAATCCTCTAATGACCCCCGAAAGTCTAACCCCACCAGCAAGGGCACACTTGTAATTGCAAAAGTCGAACAGCTTTTCACATGTGTAGACATGTGGTGTACTCACAGTAAAAGAAGTAGCCAACACAAACTTACCATGATTCTCATGGTCTCTATGGATCATAAAAAAATATTTATTTATGATTTTTATTGAAGGCTTCCAAAAAGATATTTTTTATTTATCAAGAAAGAACGTTTACTTATTTTCAAATAGATTACTACTGATATTATGAGCGAGATATATCATAATAACAAAGAAACGTTTAATTTCAAAAATCCTGAATACTGGCAAAAATGTTGATGAAAGCAATCGCTAACTGCCAACGATGATGACCTAGAGCAGGAGTCTGCAAACTGTGGCTTGAGAGCTACATGCGGCTCTTTGGGTGTGAAGCTCTTTATATAGTTCCATACACAAATTAATTTATGCGAATACTATTTTTTGTTGGCAAGAAAAAAATTTGTAGCATTTCAAAAACTTTGCAATTTTGTAAATTGTAATTTTTGACTCTTCCAACTTAAAAAAGTTTGCGGACCCCTGATCTATACCATTTGTACTTGGCATGATAAAAAGAAGTTTGTTTATCTCATTATTTTTTTATTTTTAATTTTATTAATCAACCAGGCGCGATATTGAAATATTTGCGTCTATTACAGAGGAAACAAACAAAGCAACAAACAAATTAGAAATTAGAATTGAATATTTACATACAAATTTACACATTCTACAGAGTTCATAAAATTTATATAGACAAAGTGGCAGATGTAAGAGAGTTAAATAATATAGATCAGGAAACAAACGATGTCTTACTTCTAAAGCTCGGACAGTCGTAGATGAGGTGAAGAGCAGTTTGTTTATATAATTCGAAATGAGTCTGTTAAACTTTCTACTTCTTTTTTAAATGTAAATTTTCTCACTTCTCTCAACCATTTATTTCGGTATTTTGTTTAGACTGCGGGACATCCAAACTTTCTCACCTCGTAAAACATTTAACGACTGATGCTGTGTATATTAGGTACTTTACGTTAATTCTAAATGTTAGCTAAAGTCCCTTGGAGACCAATGAGGATTTTCAATCTGATTTGCATACCCTACTTGAGTTTAATTAATCTAATGGAAAGGATTGGTGTAGACCTAATTAAAAGAGGATGGGGCATCAAGAAAATTGGATTAACTGGAGTTGGATTGATGCCTTAGAGGTAATGGGCAGTTGTCAGCTAGAATGGATTTGGAGGATGATTTTTCTTCCCCTTAAGTTTAAGAAGAAAATAGTAGAGAACATTATACCGTTTCCCATGCGATGTTCTATTGAAGCCAGAATGGCAAATTTGTCGAAATATACAAGTATAGTAACAACAAAATAGGCATATTCTGACAGCTCACGTGAACTCTTTAGCGCCATCTAGTGGAACAAAAATCAACTAGACGTTGATTTAGGCTTGTTCTATAATATTTAGCCAAACCATTTCTTGTCATTTGATTTAAATCTCCTGGATGTAAATTAAATAAATCAATATATATAGGTTTCTGGAGATTAGTTTTTTAAATTATTATTTTGATTGATGCAATCTCGAGCTTTCGGGCATCTCTGTCCTTCTACAGGAATATATAAAACGAATAAATCAAGAATATCTAACCACGAACGGGTTTCAGGTTGTTGGCCCTCATCTACGTGGTGCAGGAGGAACTTTATCGACCAAAAGAATAATCTTAGAGGCTTTCTGTGAAATCAATAAATGGGTATTTAAGGCCAAAATACGGTAAATACGCCGAACATCTGAGAAAAAAGAGAAATAGAAAAAAAGGTTCCATGATTTTGCTCTTTACATACTTGCATACCTAATTACATATTTGTTTATCTCAGAAAAATAATCACTAGCAGTGAATATTGTCATGAAATCATCTAACAGACTTTGATGCAATACTTACTTTAATTGAACCGAAAGTTCTGATCCCTTGGGGTGTCGAGAGAATTAAACAGATAAGACTGTGTATAATTAAAATAATAATTTCCAAAAATATATACTGTTGTAATATATATTAATTAATATCAAATTATGTAAATTTATACCAGAGATTATTGCATTCAATTTCTCAACACACACAAACAGAATGTTTCATAATCAACTTTTAGTGATGGATAAAATTGCATTAACACATTTTTAACAAAATAAAAATTCCAATATAATTTAATCTATGCGAATAAATGTAATGGGAAGATAGCGAATTCAGGAAATAAAGACAACAAAAAATATGTTATTTAAAAACATCATTATATTTAAATAAATATTGTACGGCTGTTTGCGTTTAGGCTAGAAGCTTATTTATTGTACATTCTAGCTGATCAATCACCAAAAGACATGGATGTCTTACCTCTTTCGCATGTTATTTTAAATAGCAAAATGTTACTCTCTAAGACACACCATGGTTTATGCAGGTGACTAGCAGCCATTTAAGTTAGGACTATATTATCCAGGAAGAAACAAAAACCCCACATGAAGTGTGTAATATAATATACACACACACACACAAAAGCCTTTATTAAGACACACTGGTCTTATAGAGGATTCTCCCCGAGATTACAAGAGAGATAGGCCTGTGAAAGTGGGGAATATACAGAAAAAAAAAAAAGATTATGTAAGTATGATATATACATACACATACATATATACAACATAACAACAAAATCCCCCATTAAGATCCAAAGTCTTACATAAGACTCTACTGCAGGATCCAAGAAGCAAAGTAAGAAAGAGATAAAGAAGTGAAAAAAAACAACAACAACAAAAAAAAAATATATATATATACATATATACACATATATACACATTCACTCAATTCAAAGTAACAGTAACGATGCCTTTTTATTCACTGCCTTGTAAAACCCACATAGATCCAGTGAAAACCTTCTATCTGTTATGTAGTTTGTTAAGATATCCTCAACTGTGTCCGGGAATCTATTGTCCTGTTTCAAAATAAATGTTTTTCTTTCTTCTGAAATACTTGTACAGTGGAAAAAATAGTGAGATATTTCGGAGTTCATTTTCTGCTTACAGAGCTTACATAACGGCTCCGCTTCTCCGAAAATGTTCTTGTTATTTTCCCGAAAGAATGTGTAAAGTACTCGCAGTTGGGCTATGTGTCGTTTAACAATGAATGGAAGATTGTCCGACAGATATCCTTCAGGAAGGGATGTTTTCTTCAGGTTTCTATAGCGAGGATATAGTTTTGTATTATTGATTCTCGCCCAGTCACCTTGTATGGATTGGTCTATTGCTGTTCTGGTAATCAGTGGCAGTTCATGTTGAAGAAAGTCCTTATCGGTGCAATTAATCAGATAAGAAAAACCAGTGGAATTCAGAATGTAATTAATGGTTTTAACAAGACCTATGTGGATATTTTAATTTCGGGACAAATTCATTAGTTCAGTTAAGCATATAAATGGTAATCGGTTAGCTTCCATATTGAGGATTCTGATCCAGTATTTAATTGTAAGTTTTATGGAGGTGACTGCAAGAGAAATTCGTCCACACTCCATTCGAAGGATATATCCTGGGGTATACCTGGGCAGGTTTAAAAGCCGACACAGGAAAACATCCTGAGTCTTGTCCAGTAACTCCTTTTGTTCACAAGCCCATATCGGAGCTGCGTATAGGAGTACCGCTACAACCATTGAGTCCAATAGCCTTAGAAGTGCCTGAAGGGAGTTAACTTTAGTCTTAGTCATGACTGTCCACACCGCACTTATTGCAGACAGTGCTTTGCCCTGGAAATGCTTGGCAACTTGTGTATATGAAGTCGTTGTTGACAAATGATAGCCAAGATAATTGCACTTTGATGAAATAGCCAGTGGTCTTTCGCCCCAGAACCATTTGTCAGATATTGCGAGTCGACCTCCATTGCGAAAAACCATTATTTTAGACTTATTTTCGTTAAGTATTAAATAGTTCGTTTCGTGGTATTTATTTAGTTTATTAATCTTGGTTTGCAGATTTATTTTAGACTCCCCCAAGAGAACGATGTCATCAGCATACAAAAGCAAGTGGACCTCTCCAAAACCCGGAAGGCAAATACCCGGTAAATCAGAGCCGTTATAAGTGCTGTTTAGATCGTTAATAAATAAGATAAAAAGATATGGAGACAACGGCTCTCCCTGCAGCACTCCAGATCGAATTCTAATTGGTTCTGTAAAAGAGCCTTCCCATCTCACAACCGCCTCCATTTTTTGATAGAAACTCCGTATCACAGTAATAAAACGGCTACTTATGCCCAATTCGGTCAATTTTACCCATAAGAGTGAATGTGCGACTGTATCAAACACTTTCCTCAGGTCAACGAAGAAAGGAAAAAGTTTCCTTCTCTTCTTTCTTAATGTAAGTTGTATCAAATAAGTCAACGTAAATATGTGGTCCAGACAAGAGTGTCCCCTTCTAAACCCAGCCTGGTTTTCAAATAATATTCCCTTGCCTTCTATCCATTTAGTCATTCTGTTTTTAAGAATTGATGAAAAAAGCTTGGAGAGGTTGCTAACAAGTGCAGTGCCGCGGTAATTTAAGGGGTTTCCAATATCTCCGTTTTCAAAGATAGGGTGAATAATTGATTTTGCCATAACGATGGAAAAGAACCGTTTTCTAAAATTTGGTTGAATATGCATACTAGCCTATTTAGTTTATCTTTATGGAGGGCCTTGATCGCCTCATTGGGAATGTCGTCTATTCCAGGAGCTTTACCGTTTTTCAGCTTTAAGATTTCTGTCTCTATTTCCGCATCAGTGATTTCACCGTCTAGTAGGGGATCAGAATATCTAATATAAAGTGATATATTTATCCCTGGATTTGAGGTTGTAGAGAGAAGTTTAGCATAAAAAGTTTGCCATTCTGCAATCGATATTTTGCCCGTTATGCTGCTCCGTTTTCTAAACAGAGATACTGCCTTCCAAATTTTGGCAGAATCTTTGGTCTTCTGAAGGGCTAGGCATATATCTTCATAAAATATTTTCTTTTTTAATTTGATTAATGCCTGATATTTCTTCCTTTTATTTATTTTTTTTTTCACATAACAATCCCTGTCTTCGGATTCATTTTTTGTCATAAACCTTTTTAAACTCTACTTCGTTGTATTTTTTGCAAGGTAACATTCCCCATCAAACCATGGTTTTGACCTCTCGTCACCCAGTTTTGAAGTGCGCAGCATTCCTGCTTGTGACAGTGCTGTCGTAAATTTGTTGGAGATCCAGTTTATCTGAAAATCTACAGTATCACTCGGGGTAATCTGAGTAGTATCCAGCTCGTCCATACTACGTCTAAAGGTTGTAGCTTTGTCTGGGGACCAGTAATATTTAAAAATACTATTCAATCTCCTTCTCTTATCTTGGTCAGTTTTAGTCATTAGGCCTATCTTCGTTATAATTGGGAGATGGTCAGAAAATAAGCATGTCGTCGACGTAAAAAATCGACAATGAATTCAAGCATGGCCGGCGAAACTATCACTAGATCAATAACCGAGGATCCTCGATCAGAAGTAAATGTATAGTTTCCGCAATTTTCACTTTTCGATCTGCCGTTATCTATGGTTAATAAATTAATGTCTAAAAAGTTAGTAAGAGTCAGCAAGAGGGTGTATTAGCGTGTCTTTAGACAGACGCCCGGTTGAAAGTACTGTCAGATTTTCCATTAGGCTGTGGAAACCTCCCAGGCTACAGGTACGGACGTTCAGATCACCACCCAGGAGTATCCCGTAACCATCCTGTATTTGGGTTTCTATATATCTGAATTGTTTGTTAAGATTTTCCATTTGCGAATTGTCTGGTGGAATATACACGAAAATCAAACAAGCAGATGGAAATTCTGGAATTGAATTCTGTTTCAGGAATATTGCGATCCAAAATCTTTCAACTTCCACCTTATGGGTCAAAGCTTGAACCTCGTTTCCTAAACCAACAATAATTCCACCCGAACATCTTCCACGGTTTGCAGACCTCGAAGCCAATGATTCATAAATACAAAATGTTCCCAGTGGAAAGTCAATCGGATGGTCACACCAGGTTTCCAACAAAACAATAATTTTAAAGTTTTTTAGATAATTAACAACCGGAAACGAGGAACAAATTCTATTTAAACCATTTATATTCCAACACATCATTTCAATGTTATTCGTTTTAGGATTTGATATCCTTATTTTTGGATTTACATAATTAGAATTACATGTATGAGGTTTTTTAGCTTTTATAGTGAAATCTTTTATCTTTTTGTTTTCAGAACCTTTTTGTGAACATTTATTTTTATATATTTTATTATGTAATAGCTGTAAAGTTTCCGAGCTGTCAACATCGATTCGTGGCTTTGTAATTGTAAAGTTTATATTAGATTTAAGTGTTTTATTGGGTGAACAGGCTTTGTTTTGATTTCCATCAAAAGGTATATGTTGGTTAGATTTATTTATTTTTAAATAATTATATTTTTTCTCTAGATTATTTTTGTTTGTTTGCTATAATTCAGCCCCATTTGGACTGACAATTTTACCATTTACAACTTGATACTTTATGCCTGCGACAATCAACTTGTCTCTTAATTTCGCAAAAGTTCCACTTGTTAAAAGTTATTTTCTTTTGGCGATCAATATTCTACGTTGTTCTCTGATCCCAAGAATGTAGTCTTATGTATATTTTAGAGTTTCTAAGCTTAAATGCATTCTTAAATAGTTTTATTCTTTCATTGTGGTCAGGAATGCTAACAAGGAGTGGAGCCTTAGCCCTTTTGGACAGCCTACGGCATTGTAAGATATTAATTTTCTCCGGTATCTGCATCTTGTCGGCAATTATCTGTTTTATAGTGGAGTAGGATTCTTCGGAATTTTCAGCTTCATTTCCTTCTACTCCATGGAAAATTAGGTTAATTTCTCTCATCTTCATTTCCAAGAATTCTATTCAAGCATCCATTTCTCGTATTTTCTCCGAGTTCATCGAGACTGATTTCGCAGTGTTATCCATCATAGTTTCTAACTGTTGTGTATGCGACGATCCAATTTCTCAATTCCATGTTCAACAGAAGATAACTTTGTCTCTAGTTTCCCATGCCAATCTTCCATCCTGTCAGAGAGGGCAACAATTAGTTCTCGGATATTCTTATCCGTGCTGGGATCAAGTGTTGTCTGCTTAGTGTATTTAGGTCCAGGAGTAATATAATATGTTTAAATATATTTGACCATCGACCAATATTATTTTTTTTATAAATATGTAAAATACATCTATATTTATATTATTAGTATGTTGTACTTTGTTTACTTAAATAAAATAAGTCTTTTATAAAATATTACTTTCATCAATAATAAGTATAAACAAAACATATTACAATGTGGATGCCGATATCTACGATGTATTGTTACACTTTACACACAGTGTGGATACACTAACTGTGGCCGCTGTGCCCCACATATCAAAGTATTTTATGGTTTGAAAATGGAATTCGGTTAAAAAGTTTCCTTTATTTAAAATTTTTGCAAGCTTTTGAATTAAAATTAAATTATCATTTTACCGGAATTCTATTTTTCTTTTTCCAAATATTTCCTGGGTAACTATTGTTCACATTTCGAGCGTTATATCTTCCTCAGAGACCAACTAAGATAGTTCTAAGGAGGAGCAGACGCTCGAGAGAGCGCATGTCAATAAAAGAAACATATGACAATTAATCTTTTTGAAATATTTCATTTAAAACTTCATGCCATGCTTCTAATGCAAATTTGTAAAAAATCAAAACCATTATGTATTAAATTTACTACTGCTCTATTAGATTACTGTTGTTGCACTACAATTACAGTATAACCTCGTTAATTCGACACACGATATTTCGACCTATTTATAAAAATAAAATTTCGACAACATTAGGTAATTCTTGTTTAAATACAATTTTTTGAAAACAATATTATGTTTCTTTTATTGACCTGCGCTCTCTCGAGCGTCTGCTCCTCCTTAGAACTATCTTAGTTGGTCTCTGAGGAAGATATAACGCTCGAAAGCTTTGAGAATTATAAAATGAAACATTTGGCAATTCGTCTTTTTGCTTTGATTACTAATTTGGAAGTATATCTAGATTAGAAATGTCTATTGTCCGCTTTCTGGGCTCGTCTATATGAATTCGAGGCGATGGACGATGTCAACTCGGAAGCTGCTGGGAGTTGAGACTCGATAGATTGGTTGTTCATTCCCTGAAAGGAGAATAAATCCAACTCCGCCTTTGCCGGTCCCAAGCCCGGATGAAAAAGGAGGAGGGGGAGCAGTAACAAGCTCACTAAAAAACCTGGGTTCAGCTGGCCCGGCTGATAGTACCCTGTAAGGGCTCCTAATCCAGGGATACAGGATGAGAAGCGTTTGTACTCCTTGTTAGAAGCAGCTGCACATGGCGTCTGTTCCTCATGTCAGAGGCGGCCATTTCTTTTGGAGCTAAGTCGGCCTGCCACTGAGTAGTGCTCCCAGTCTTAATAACAAAAGCAGACGCATTCTACTTCACCCAGTCATGATGGTTGTCAAACAGACACCATCAAGGGTCACAACTTGATACCCTATTATTATTGAGTGGAGATAAGAAAGAAGAAGAAGAGAATAAATTTAAAAATAAAGGTTTTTCTATCTCAAACCTCCTTGGAATTACAAGCAAAAACTATCAAAAAATCAATATAAATATTAATGTAACTGTTATAATTAAGTAAGGACCTTTAAAAGCATCATCTATATCTCCATTATATTATCTCTAATTATTTCTGTAATAAATATTTACAACTCTACAAAAATTCAGGTTTTATTATTTAAAAATAAGTCTGATTCACATTAAGTGATTATACATATTGTGATGAAATAATTGAATATTTATGTTTTAATTAATTCTCTTAATTATATTTTGAAGCAGATTATTAAAATTTATCATCACAGGAATATTGTTCTTCTTCTATTTACTGTAAATAGTTAGTATGTTTTTTTTTTTTTTACCGGGCGTTCTGTGTTTCAGGAACATAGCTTATAAATATATCTCTCTTAGCGAGTTTGAATTTTAGCCGTTCACAGCCGCGTTCCCAATATTTTATTTTATTCTGTCTAGGCATCATTGATTCTGCCAACCATGCTATAACTGATGGAACAGATATTTCCTTAGAAATATACGTAAAATAAGCGAAGTGACTGAAAATTAAATAATAATGAATATCAAAACCAAGACAGCATCACAAGTCGTTCAACACCGATCAAGAAATCCCTTCATGTTTTCTGGGGTAGCTACTGAAGATCTACACAGCTGTATATAAAAAAATGAAACACAAAGAAAGGTAAAAATCAGTAATATATATATAAGAGTAAAATAGAGTAATAAAAATATTACTTCTACCGAGCGCTGGAACCGATGTTGGAACTTCGATGGTATGAGCATGTGTTGAGGAGAGCATCCACAAACCTGGGAGAATTTCACGGCCCAGCTGGAAGTAATATTTGAAGAAAAAGAAAATCTGAGGTTTCAAACCGAGATAAAGCTCAGTGAAAGGCGAGAGAACCGAGTTCTACATTCAGGGTTTGCTTAACCTCTGCAAAGAGAAGGATCCCCAAATAAACCAAGAGGATAAAATATACCTCTACATGAAGTGGAAATAGCGGAGAATAGTTACCAGTCATTTCTTCCAGGGGATGTTCATAGCACCAAGCAGTTATCACCGAGTGCAGCCATCTTGAAGCGGTACGTCAAAAATAAATTGACCTAACCAGGTATTAGCCCTTGCTAAATGTGGCAACTCTCAATGATTATGATGACAGAACCGATCTGTCATCAGTTATTAGACAAATTGTCCACGAGGAGATTGAGCGGGTTTTATATTCCCCTCAAGAACAAACAAAAATATCTGAAATTTAGCATATGGTGCAGCAGTAAATCGAAAGAATTCTGCCACCAATGTCTATATCAACCATAAGTTCCTCTCAAATAGAACACCCAGGCTGTTACCAATCCCTAGGAATGATTTACAACCCAGAATGTTCCGAACTAGAACGCAGTATTAGAAACAATAAAATGGAAGACGCGGCACCAATAAATGGCGGACCACTAAACGAAAACCGATCTGCTTCCACTTAATAATCAGTGTTTTCCCATCAATTTTTTTAGGAAGAATTAAAAATCTATTTGTGAAACATATATAGCACTTTATATTTAGCTTTACTAAGGTAAAACTTTGAATTCTTGAAACTGGATACCATTGACCTGCTCGTATTACGACTAATGTTCTAGTATGGGGAATATATTGTGGTGGTAGCTGTATATTTCATTTTATGGCTGCAGGCTATCAACTTACTCCGGACCATATATACAGTTGCCTGGCCATCCTTGCAGCCCTCTTTATGGCAGACATCAATCTAAAAGAGGATATTCATACGGACAAGGCACATCGGTTGGCCGGTATTGTGATCAGGGTGCACGGACCGATCTGATCTGCTCCATGGACAAGACATTACCGCCATGGCTGAATGGTTCTTCAAGGGTTATATTGCTTCAAGAATTAGTTTTTCAGTCCTAGTTGTGGCAGCGTTCATGTGAAAGATTCTGGTGCTATGGAGTATGTGTTTCTTTATTGATATGGTTAGCTATTAAGGACTCTGGTTCGAATCATTTATTTGATGCTAATTAGTTCTAATGGAGATAAATATCTCTTGAGGCCTCGTCAATTCAAACATTATTGCATATATAGATAAATAATTCTTCCTGATTTGAAATTAAACGAAAAAACATGGTGAAGGAAGACGAGTTTCTTTTATTATATAATTTATATATTATAAATTTATTGCATATAAGACAGGATATCTTATTTACTATATCCTTAACTTATTTCTGAAGGATAGTTTTACCATTGCGGTTCCTTAATAGAGAGGCTATAGAGGATGAGCTTTTCTGGTTTATATCATTTCTGCTCATGAAGGAAATATAAATTGGGATTATGTCTGGAGTAGCTGCTTTTCTTTCAAGTTATTCATTATGTGTATAATATTCTTATTGGACAGTGAGTAAATGAAGAGGGGTTATTTTAGTGAAGGCACGAACATATGTTACTTTCTGGGAGATGGGCGAGTTGGGATAAAAGTTTATATATTGTTTTAGTGAGGTGGATATTCCAAGGACTTTGTAGTTAAAAAGAATCTAATGCTTAAGCTAACCTGAAATCTATAAAAATGATAATAAATGTGTTTGTTCCGCAAACGTTTCCACAATATTTGAGTTATATGGCTTAAACTTTGCCTCGACATAGAGTGAGGTCATGGTTTAGACCATGGAATATTCAAATTTGCTCAATGACGAGTTAATTTACATATCCTACCGAGTTCGGAAAGTAATAATAATAATATATTACTTGAATTCACATCATAACTACTTCTTCTCCTCTAACTATTAACACTCTTCAATAAAATACTCCCTTGTATTAATATGGAGTAAAACATATATCAGGCCTTCAGGGAAAATTATATTTTCAAAACATATTTATTCTCTAGGTTTCGGACCCGAACACCCTTCTACAAGACTACATACTCTGTTTTCTCCTGTAGAAGGATGTTTGTTTCCGAAAGCTAGAGAATCAAAATGTTTTGAAGAGATACTTTTCCCTGGAGGTCTGATTAATTTTGCTCAATATTATAATTATTATTTATTTAAGTAACCCAGGTTCCTGGAGCGTACAGAAGTCGCCAACTACCCGGGATGTCCTTCTGACCTAAGTCTTCTTGGATTTATATACAATGCCAGTGGAAGTCCAATTAATGAGGTGTCGCCAGGCAGATTTCTTTCTTGGGAGATTTTCTAGGGATGCTGGACATATGTTGGTGATACCTAGGAGAGTGGCTGTCTGGAATCTTTGGTATTGGAAGGTTGAGCAAGTGAAGAGGAGGTGGTCTACGGTTTGGTCTTCATCTTGGCAGTGGGGGCAAGTTGGGTCTTCTTTCGATACCGTTTCAAGATCTGCCTGAATGTAACCATGGCCGGTCTTTACTCAATATTGATTTTCTCTCTCTCCCTCGGATGTGCGGCCACGCGGCGCTCGAGCTCCGCGTTTCTAGCGAGGGAGAGAGGCGGGATCGATATCTTTAATCCTTTCCAGGTATTGAAAGATAGCCCGGCTAATGAGACAGAAAATGGTATGATTTTAAATGGAAATGAGGACTTGGTGATCGAGGTATCCATAAAAAAAGAAATTACAATGGAAATTTCAAATATCAAAAACAATCAATCGATAAAAGGATATGCAAATTTTATTGCTTCGTAAAATGAAGAAAATTCAAATTGGGCAGAACGTATCGAAAAGGAATCGACTTCTCAGGGTTGACAAAAACCTAAAGCTTCAAAAGGAAAAATCCAAGGGTCTCCTATTCAATCACCCAAAGTTACGAAGGCTGAATATATTACAGCCAGGCCACCTCAGCAACTGAAAGAGCAGTAGACAATAGCAAGACCTTGTCAGGGCTAGGTCAGTAGCTGCGACCTTTGGCCAATTCTGCTTCGTTGAGTGGAACTTAGATTTCCATCCAATCGAATATATAAAGCGCTGGAACAGATGCTGGGCAAGTCTTCAGTGTACCAGCTGATGAAGATGTCCGGCCAGGTATTGGTTGGGCTGGCAAGCGTCGACTCGGCGGAACGCCTGGTTGAGAAGGGCCTCACCATTGGAACCACCCTGCTGAAAGTTTCCCATATAGGCAAAGGGCAGAAAAGGTAGTAATCGGGAATCTTCCTCTTGCTATCAAGGACGAAGACGTCGTTGCGGCGCTGCGGCCCTACTGCAGGGTTGTCTCTCTGACACATGAAATTGTGTCCAGCGGTGGCTACACCTGGACAACCGGCAACAGGGAGGCCTTTGTTCTTCTGAATGAAGGACAGAAACTCCACTAGCTACAAGCCAAGCTGGTGATAATCTCTAAAGGCGAATCCACACCCGCCTACATCACCTACGGCGTTAGGTGTGGTAAATGTCGCCGCCAGGGATATCGGCGAGCCACCTGCCCTATTAGGATAAACGGGGAGCGTCATCAGGATACCTCCCTACGGGCCCGCAACATCTAGCAGCTCTGCCGTCTCAACCGCGGAGCGTTCTTTGTCCGTTAGGCGGACCCCCTTGTCAACTTCCAGCCCTGCCGCTTCATCGCCAGCGGTGAACCGTTGCTCCAAGGGAACTCCATTTAGAGAGCCTTTTTTCCCGGCGTCGAACGTTAGGCTGTTGCCGTCACTACCAGTGCTCTCTTCGGGGAGCAGCGTGAAGACCCCTGTGCCTGCTTCCACCACCACTACAGCCGCACCTCCACCTGCAGCATTCAACCATTCTGCGCCAGAGGCTGCTCCGGCGCAGATGTTATCCATACCATCGGCCCAAAAGGACAAACCCCCTTATACTACACACTTCACCAGCCCTCCGGGATCTCCCATCATGACTCAAGCTGAACAGATTCCTCAGAACGCTGAGGAAATAGTTGAAGAGTATTTTGATAAACTGGGCGCTCGCACAGTCCTGCGCCCCCTGCGTCATGAAACGTGCCTATTAATGGAGGGGGGTCTTATTTGGTCTAAATCCCAGAGAGAATATCATTCTCGCCGAGTTCCTCGACCGTGCAATAGCGAGTGTTGGGACAGTGACCACTATATAAGATAGAAGCTTTTCGAATTCAGGACGGCTTGTGAGGCTGTATATATTTTACTTATTTTTGTTATAATAATCATCATTATTGTATATTTGTCATTATCACACTACTTAAATAGTGCGGATTGTGCACTTCACCTGTATTGACAACATGTCAATAAAAGTATGTTGATTTTCAAAAATATATTTGTCTCCCTCTCTCTTTCTCTCTTACTCTAATAATAATAATATTAATAATAGGATAATAATAAAAAAGAAACATTCGCGTCTTAATGATTTCATTTGTCATATATAGACGTTGCGTATTGCTTTGTATTAACAAGCCTGTTGTCGGATATATATTCACTGGGGAACCACCAGTGAAGAAACCATCTCATATTTACCGGAGAAAGTGGGAAAAAACGTAGAATTATAAGGCCCATCATGGAGAGGCGAAAAGGATATTGGAGATTGCTTAAACGATGAAGTTAGCAAACTCAATCTGGTGAGAAGTGGCCTCGGGGTGTTTACTTGAAGTCAGGCGTCGCTTGGATCCACGCTCGAGGCGATTTGATGATGTGGAAATATTTGGATTGGCCTTATGATACGGAATCCTGCAAGGAATTGGAAGCAGAAGTCAACTTGGATGCAATTAAGTTTCAAGTTTACTTATAGAGTAGTAGAGAACGGCGGTGGTTTCGGTTGTTTTCCTTGGAAGATCAGCCACAACATCGCGGTATATTTGTTGGATGAAAGAGCTCCTCGTGTATGTTGATAAATATATATAAAACGACACTTGAAGTTACACCGCATGAGTTTCTTTTTAACGAAAAAATCAAATTTTTATTTCAAGGTGAAATATCGACTATTTCTAACCTTTTTGGATGAGGTATGAAAGGATGAATTATGAAAAGTAATGATGAACGGAAAAATAAAAGTGTCAAGGGATGGGAATCGAACCCACAATGTTCCGCTTACCGGGCAGATGCCATGTCCACTAGGCTACCCTGGATGTATTTTTCCGTTCGTAAATGATACATAAAGTAACCTATAATACAATATAATACACTGCGGCCTGTGATTGTAAAAGGACACTTGAAGTTACACCGCATGAGTTTCTTTTTAACGAAAAAAACAATGCGGTGCGAGAATGATATTCTATCTGGGGTTTAGACCAAAGAAGACCCCCTCCCTTGCTTTGGGTACAATACCGCCCATTCTAATAGGCACGTTTCATGAAGCAGGGGGCGCAGGACTGTGCGAGCGCCCAGTTTGTCAAAATACTCTTTAACTATTTCCTCACTAATGCGGTGTAACTTCAAGTGTCGTTTTACAATCACAGGCCGCAGTGTATTATATTGTATTATAGGTTACTTTATGTATCATTTACGAACGGAAAAATATATCCAGGGTAGCCTAGTGGACATGGCATCTGCCCGGTAAGCGGAACATTGTGGGTTCGATTCCCATCCCTGGACACTTTTATTTTTCCGTTCATCATTACTTTTCATAATTCATCCTTTCATACCTCATCCAAAAAGGTTAGAAATAGTCGATATATCACCTTGAAATAAAATTTTGATTTTTTCGTTAAAAAGAAACTCATGCGGTGTAACTTCAAGTGTCGTTTTACAATCACAGGCCGCAGTATATTATATAAATATATATAGCACACACAGCAATTATATTATTAAATCAATTAAAGTAGAGAGAGAGAGAAATTATTAAATATATATCTAGAAGACTAACAAATCTATCGAGGTTTAGAGCGAATAAAGCTCTTCGTCTGGCATTTTGATCGATAAAATGAGACAAAATCATGTTGAAAAAATTGCAATCATTCCTAAAAAGGCCTTCTAAATTATGCTTTGTGCGAATATAGCCTAAAATTATTATCTGCTTACAGTTCTTGTATGTCGCCCTTAACTTTGAAGTGTGTTGTGTGTTTGCATCGAATAAAAGTTGAGACCCAAAGTGGGTTCCAGCCTGTCCAGGATCCTGGTGAAGCGCAGCGCCGCGGTAGCTCCAGCGGAGCAGGTGTAGGCCGCATCGAACGGCCTGGAAGTTTCACCATGGTATCGGCCTAGATTAACACCTGGCGATGTCCCGAGGTATTCTCCTCAACCAAGCAAAAGGTCTGCAGAGCAGCGGAGTCCGTAGAGGTGTCGCGGGTTTACATTAGGAGGTATAGCATAGGCTCATTCAGGTCCAAGACTTTTCAAGCCAATCCAGCTTGGTATGTGGGATCGAAGAACTCGGTAGGCTGCAAGAAGCAGCACGTGCATGAATCGAAGAGCCCCGAGGATTGACGGCTTTAGGAGTCTGCGGGCAGCTCGAGGATCTGTACGGCAAGCTGTGGTTGACGTTTCATGCCTCTCAAGCAGATCAACCGCGCCGATCAATCCTCCAGGAAGCCAGAGGTGTGGTCAAGCCCCCACACCGACCGCATCAGTCTTGCCTTGAGTTTTGAGATGGGGGTTTCGCTACGAAAGTAGTCCTGAAGATGGTAGAAGACCGAAATGAGAACCAGGCTTTCGGCTATTCTCGACCACTCAGCAGGTTCTTTCTCCGAGGCCACGATGATCCACAGGATGGCGATTCTCTTCTTGTTCCAGCAGATGCCCAACGGGGAGGAAGTGCGATTTTTCATCTCCCGCATTAGTCTTTGGCTTTTATTGAAGCTCATTTTGATCCCTGACCCACGCTGGTAATACTCAAATATTTTCTGAAGAATTCAAACTGCCACATCGATGGCGTACGCCAGGAATTTATCCTGACCGAGAATCTGCACCAGACGAAGCAGTAGGAATCCCATGTAGATGACAAATGGCAGACCTATCTCACCACGTTGCCACCGCTTTTGCCTCAACGTTAGAAAAAGAGCACCGGATCCAGCGTGCTAAAAGCGCACTCCAGGTCTATGGCGGTGATAGCAAGCCGAGGTATTCCTCACAGACAGTGGTAACTCATCGGAGATGTATTTTTCCCGGAATGGCGTAGCTCGGACATAATATATCTCGAAGAAGAGGTCGCAATCGTCCGTAGAAAACCCCGTAGTCCATTTTTGGCATAGCGATCGGTCGCAGTTCATTGAGATCTGGACCACTTTGAAATTTAGTGATTTGAAACATTTTCTATAGAAAGAGACTATGCCTCGCATAGATCGGACAACTCGAAGACACGACGGAAGAGAGTCACGAAGAAATCCTCGATCAGCTCACAGGTCAGGTACCCCAGCATACTGAGGATGACAGAAGTAACCTCTTCCTTGCCACTCACAGCCACAACGGTGGAATGGTCGCCTCGCTCTAGGCTGGCTCTTAGGACACAGGGTGTCGACGACCTCCTCAGAACATACAGGACGTACTCAGCTCTGAGCTCTCTTTTATTTGACCAACGCTCTCGTAGATCATTTTAGTCTATTCTCGGCGCCGCGACAGAGATCCTGCAGGGAGGATTCGTACACTTTGATTGACACAAACTAGAGCTTTGCTTGGACGAACCAGCTTGCTCTCGAGTGGTAGTCATCGTCGGCACTCCGCAAGACGCCAAGGGTCTTGATAGCACAGAGTTTATATTTGCCTTGAATTTTCTTCAGTTTCTACAATTTCCACATACTGGATATTTTCTAAAGCCTCATCAAGTAATGTCTCCAGCCTCGATCTGAGGAGCATGCGTACGATATATGATAGACGAGCCATGAGGGTATCACTGATTTGGAGTAGGACCGTACGGTGGTTAAAGTGTTTGTAGCAGAGGTTCCAGTAATGAGGTTGGAGAGGCTGGATGCTAGAAGCACTCTATCCAATATAGTCGCAATCGGACTGTAAATACTCTTTGGTAGGTGCGCGGCATCGAAGTGACTGCATGATCTTTGATATTAGTTCAATCCAGGTGTTCCGTGAGAGCTACTAGCAAACCCAACACAATGTCACTCGCAGACTCTCAGAAATATCCAGATCCCCGTGGAACTACGTGTCTTCATTAACGGCAGCAGTCCGATGATCCTAAGCTGCTAGATAATGGAAGATTTAGCGGTTGAAAATTCCTGGATGATCCCGTCGAAGGCTTCTTCGATCTTGCCCGGGCACAGGATAAAAAGACAGGAACATCAGGAGCGTAGATGAAGGCCGGGCCAGATCCTCTGGCGCCTGACACTGGAAGACTGCAGTGGCGAATCCCAATCAGAGGTATTCGGCGACGCCAGGGTATTGTCGTTCGTTTCCTGGACAAATGTGAGGTCCACTGTGTGCTGTTTCAAGAAGCAGCACAACTCGATGCTTCTAAGGCGAGCGGCAATGTCGCGCACATTAAGACTCACAAGGCGGAATGATTGAAAATCTCTTTTAAAATATCAACTAGAAGCCTCCAAGTTCTTCTATTAACTTGCTGAAAAGAAGTAGGGTCATAATTTAATCGCTGGTCGGCTTATCCTGTAGCTATCCTAAGCAAGAGTTGAAGATGACGGCTTTGGTATTATTCTTTTTCTTCAAACAAATTAGTTCCATTTTGAAAAGGGAGCTTGTGGATAGCGATCTTAGAGGGTGTTTGATTGTTTCAGGGCTTTGATTTTAAGCGTTTGGAATCGGAGACCTGGATCTTCCTCTCTGTTTGGGTTGGCTGAATACCCTCCATTTTTGGCATTTGAGTCCATCTGTATGAATAATAATAGTGTGCTGGTAAAATGAGTGCAGGCTCTGGAGCTTTGGTCTCTTTGCAGATGGCTTAGCATAAATTCACGCCTAAGTAGCTGCTGACTCGTGGAAAGGCAACTGCAATGACGATGTAAGCAGGCCCCGTGCTCTTTACATTACTTTCAAGCTGAAAGGCTGGGGATAGTTTGTCGTCCCGATTATCTTTAGAAGCAGTTCATCCTCTTGTCGCCCAGACGGGAGAATTGAAAGCATTACTCCAAATATCCTAACGTAAAGTTACTTTGACAGTCATTATTATCTTCTTGGGATGATCCGTGCTTTTCTTGCTATCAAACATTAAGACAAAGCAATTATCATTCAGGTGTATTCTACGGATTAACTTTCATCTAGGAAGATGGTGACCACCTGTAGCATGGTCTTAGGGTCAATATAATGTCCCAATTATCGTTTATGTGTGACACTCCGCTGTTGGTAATCTTTTTGGCATTCTTCTGTTAGGAAAGGGCATCGAGAGTGGATTTCTTGATCACCGGTCTATCCTCCTGCTTCCGCCTCCTCAGTCCGCCTCAGGCCAACTAGGTTCTACCCGGAGACTCCTGAACTGTATAACGTAGATCTTTTCAAGTTTGAGACCTAGAGCTATGATGTAGACTACTGGAGTAACTCAGGAGAGAAATTCCAGATATAGCTACAGGTCACAGGTCCCCGCAGCTGATTTCCTCCAGTACCAGTCGAGTATTTGGAGATCATTGTTGTTCAATGTTGCTTTCAGCCACGTTGTCTCCTGGTTGGCTCTTCCCAATCCCAGGGGTATTAGTTTAGTGACGTGGCGCTGACAGCACACCCCCGTCCTTCGAAAAAATATATATACTTTACCTGATCTAGATTTATATAGATCTTCATCCTAGAAGACCCCCCCCCATAATATCAGTTCGGATCCAGATATTCAAGAAATATTTTACATCTTAGTCATTTTTCAAGGATGAATTAACACCTCTATTCTTTAATAAAAGGCATCTCCTGATCAGGAAACTAAAGTTACACAGCCAGGAGATGCCTTTTCTTAATATATCCACCTGATCGCAGCACAATTTCACCTTTATACTATTTTTTCAGATCAATTCTTTGCTAAAGAATTCTTAGTTCCAGTTAAAGACTTTTCCTCCTTCAATGTTTACATCTCGGTGGTAGTAACTTTGTTAGAATAAACATGTTTTCGTGATCCCTTGTTGACAACATTGTAACAAAGTATTTATTATTTTATTAGCAGAGTATTATTTTTTTATTTTTTTATTTTGCTATACTCTGTACACTTCTCTCTTTTACTTATCTTTTGTTTATCACTCATAGTTTTTTCTTGCCTGAAATAAATTGCTGTCTCATCCCGAAGTTGGTCTTCCCTAATTTTCCACATGGCATTTTGGTGGAGATGCTGGGTAAATTAGGGAAGACAAACTGAAGATCGCCGAAAAGACCTAGAGGTCATGGGTGCTGTGATCTACATTTTCAGAGACTGGTTCCAAGATTCCACCGACGTGTCAAAGCCAAGGCTTCCCTCCAAGATGACGATGTCCCTATAGACGATACGACGACAAAGCCGCTCTTCACGCCGCAAGAAAAAGGACGCAAAGGTACTAGGGACAAGGTTCCAAGACTTCGATGGAATTCTTGGTAGACGCACGTCAGATCCATGTCAGTAACTACAATAATTGCTGGCTGTGGGTCACAGCTCCCATAGGGAAGAAGTTATGTAACAAAGTATTTATTATTTTATTAGCAGATTATTATTTTTATGTTTATATTTTGCTATACTCTGTACACTTCCCTCTTTTGTTTATCTTTTGTTTATCACTCATAGATTGTTCTTGCCTGAAATAAATTGCTGTCTCATCCCGAAGTTGTTCTTCCCTAATTTTCCACGTGGCAATATATATATTTATTTAATTTAAATTTAGAATATTTTCAATCATTTAATGATGTTACACAAAAACACTGAGTTAAGACCAAATCGTATTCGAGACCAAGTATTTCTGTTCTTCAGACTTGGTCTTGGAAAAATTGAATGTATTTTACATTAAAGAATTACTCCTTCCACGAACGACCTATCTGATACATGTGAAATCCCCACACACAATGACTTGAACGACGTAACCTGTCAGCCTCTCATGAGAGACCAGGAGTACACATGCGTTATAGGCGATATCTTATAAAAGGTTCTATTTAACGTAAATTAGTTTTTGAATAACCTTTTTGTGTGGGTTGGAATTATATAAATTCAAATTGAAAACCGGTTTGACAAAAATAGGTTTGAAAATAAGTTTAAATGAAGTTAACCTGCATTAGGTTGATAAATTAATAATGAAATCATCTTCTGAATGTACAACTGAAAATAGCTGTTTGCTTACGCCATCTGTCGGAAAAATATCAATACATCGTTGTTATTTTTTCATAGATTAGTTTATGTGAAAAAATAATAGAAAATTAAAAAGGTCAGGTGTTTATATTAAAGATAAAGAAGGCATATTCTGACCAGGAGCACATGGGCTTTTTAGATGGCAGAGAGTGCTATCTAGTGGAACAGAAATCAACTAAACATTGATTTAACCTGTTCCCTGATATTTGGCCAACCCAATTTCTTGATAAATCAAGAAAAGCCAAACACGAACGCGTTTCTCACTGTTGGCGCTCGTCAGCGTGGAGCAGGCTGTACCACTGCGACCAAAAATATGTTTGGTCCCAGAGGTTTCTTGAACCAAGAAATGGGTATTTAATTATTTTAAATTCTTTCTTGATTTATCAAGAAAATGGGTTGACTAAATATCAAGGAACAGGCTAAATCAATGTTTAGTTGATTTATGTTTCACTAGATGGCACTATGCTATTTAATAAACACATGTGCTCCTGGTCAGGAGATATGCCTTTTTTATTTTTAGATTAGTTTATATTTATTCCTACAGATGTCGTAAGCTATCAGCTGTTCCCATTTTTAATATCAGAAGATGATTTTCCTCAACTTGTAATATGATTATATCAATAATTCATTAGTCCTAGCTGTTGTGTTTTGAATATCAACATGCAAGTTGATACCAACCAGAACTCAAACATTCGCCATTGCAGATCATTGAGGATTTTTATCTTCAAAATGTCGGCAATGGGTTATCGTGACGTTTTCAAATGAAGATTAAGCAGTTTTATAAATTTTTAGTTTAAATTAGTTTTATTAGTAATTTAGATAGTTAGAACTTCGTTTTCTATTCTCATATTTATTTATTTATTTCAATTTGAAGCGCTATGTCCCCTTAGAGATATTTGTACTGTCATACATGTATTCCTCTACATTTGTCTATACCAGAGGTTGTCAAATTTTGAGTTGGAAAAGTAAAAAAATACAATTTACGAAATTTCAAGGTTTTTTAAGTGCCACAAAATGTTTTCTTGCTAAAAATAAATAATACTCGCATAAATAATATTTGAGTATGGAACTATATAAAGAGCCGAGTGTGGCTCGCGAACCGCAGTGTCCCGACCCTATACATATTTACAATAATTTTTGGCCGTGAAGAATAGTCATATGATATCAACAATCATATGATCCTTTGTTAACATCTTTGTTCAACTTCCAAGAAATCTGCTTGGCGTCACCTCATGAATTGGAATTCTACTGACATTGTAAATAAAACCAAGAAAATTTAGAATGTGATGACAGCCTAGTTAGTTGGCGACTTCTGTACATGGCTCCAGAAACCTGGAGGCCAACCAAATGAATTACTATTATTTAAAGAAAAAAAAAAGGCATCACCTCATCGTGCAACAGATAGTTACTGGTGGCTTGCGCCATCTATTTTGAAAAATATCAACTATTCATTGATTTTTAATTATTCCCGAATTAGCCAAATATCCATTATTGATTAATCGAGAAAAGCTAAACACATACACGTTTCGGGCTGTTGGCCAATTCTGGAATAATTAAAAATCAACGAGTAGTTGATATTTTTTCCAATAGATGGCGCAAGCCAACAGCAACTTTCAGTTGCACGATAAGAATATACTTTTTATTTCTTAATTTATTCACCTTATCCCAGTACAATATCACATATGTACTATTTTGTTTCATATTATTATTTTATTTGTACTTTATTAACCTCTTTTATATATTTTTTTTATTTTTCGTTATAACTAAGCTAGATAAAACAGTGTTACAATTATAATATAATGCGGCTTGTGATTGTAAAACGACATTTGAAATACTATCCCGCATGTGTTTCTTTTCAACGAAAATTCAAAATTTTTCTCAAGGAGAAATAACGATTATTTCTAACCTTTTGGATGAGGTATGAAAGGGTGAATTGTGAAGAGTAATGATAAACGGAAAATTAAAAGTGTCCAGGGATGGGAATCGAACCCACAGGTAAGCGGAACACTTGGAACACTGTGGGTTCGATTCCCATCCCTGGACACTTTTATTTTTCCGTTTATCATTACTCTTCACAATTCACCCTTTCATACCTCATCCAAAAGGTTAGAAATAATCGTTATTTCTACTTGAGATAAATTTTGAATTTTCGTTGAAAAAAAAACACATGCGGGATAGTATTTTAAATGTCGTTTTACAGTGGTACAATTATTCAGTTATTTATTCGAAAAAAATATTGTTTCTAATAAACCGAATTTAAAATGCATTCGGATGTGTTTTCGAAAAGTGCCGAATTTACCGACTAAGCGAACACCTGGTGCCTACAGTTCATAATAAGAGAAAAAGAGGAAGATTTTTAAAACAGAATATATTATTTATTTACAAGGTTGTCCCAAAAGTTCGTAAACACTTGCAAAAAATTGAAATGTCAATATTATTCGCCGTTATGTTTAATGTCTTTGTATTATGTATAAGGTAATTGTATTATGTATTATTATTGATATGCCGTAATAATATTATTTGACAAATAATAATAAAAAATAACGTTTTAAGAAAAACACGAACTTTTGTGGAAACCTTATATCTTAAAATAAATAGAGAAATAAATACGAATAAGGTTTAGGAAAGATCAAATGACTTCTTCGAATCAACTTGTCAACTTAAGGAGAAGCTCGAGTTACGATGGAATTCCCTTAATCTTTCTCCAATCTCCCTTTAATTAAAACATCTAGTTTAAATATATATAAGTATGTATTTAATTATTTTAACGACAATAAAATCAATATATAGAATCAATAATATATAGGGTAATATATTACTCAATAATATTTATATTTTAATTAATTATATGTATTTTCTATTATCTTTATATAATATAAAAGCACAAATCAAATCTCGAAATACATTTTTACTGGAATAATGTATAAATGGGAGGTATAAAATATTCCATTTAAAAAAGCTATCAACTTGTCAAATCCCAATCACGGTCTTATGTAATCATGTTTGAAATAGGAAAATAAATCAATATTCAATTTTGGTGAAATCATATCAAACAAATAGATATAGAATTATTTGCATGAATTCTAAATGTAAATTGATATATGCAATATTTATGGCGAGTTATATAAGTAATCAATGAAATCAAACTGCGTTCTAGCCACATCAGGAATGGGAAATAAATAAATAAATGGATTTATAGAAAAAGGTGGTGAGATTGTATTTTGTATATAGAATTGGATATAGAGAATAGAGAGAGCTAGTTGATAAGTGTGAGAAAGCTACCACCAACCTGTGGATGACAGTTGTCAGGAAGCTGTTGACCGGTGGGGAGATGGTCGCTTCTGTCCTCGGATTGATCGATCTACCTTGGATGGTGCGCCGTGTCCTTCTCTGTTGTCATGGACACACTTGTTTACTGCTCTGTTGTCATGGACACACTTGTTTACTGCTCTGTTGTCATAGACTCACTTGTTTACTGCTAAGTTGTCATGGACACACCTGTTTACTGCTCTCTCTGTTGTCATGGACACACTTGTTTACTGCCCTGTTGTCATGGACATACTTGTTTACTGCTCTGTTGTCATGGACACACTTTTTTACTTCTCTGTTGTCATGGACACACTTGTTTACTGCTCTGTTGTCATGGACACACTTGTTTACTGCTAAGTTGTCATGGACACACCTGTTTACTGCTCTTTCTGTTGTCATGGACACACTTGTTTACTGCCCTGTTGTCATGGACATACTTGTTTACTGCTCTGTTGTCATGGACACACTTGTTTACTGCTCTGTTGTCATGGACACACTTGTTTACTGCTAAGTTCTCATGGACACACTTGGTTTCGGCTCTGTTTTCATGGACACACTTGTTTACTGCCCTGTTGTCATGGACATACTTGTTTACTGCTCTGTTGTCATGGACACATTTGTTTACTGCTCTGTTGTCATGGACACACTTATTTACTGCTCTGTTGTCATGGACACACTTGTTTATTGCTCTGTTGTCATGGACACACTTATTTACTGCTCTGTTGTCATGGACACACTTGTTTATTGCTCTGTTGTCAAATCTCCATTATCCATCTTTATTTCTAACCAAGACAACTGGAGACGACCAATGACTTTAAGCTGGCTGTACGATTCCCATTTTGATCATTTTTTTGACTTCGAACTGTATTCCGTGCCTTTCCGTAATAAAGCCTTTGGTCGCACCATTCGTCCTGGTCAAAAATAAAGATGGATCATGGAGATTTTGCGTGGATTATCGAAAGCTCAATCGGGTCACGAAAAAGAATGTTTACCCAATACCAAGAACCGATGATGTATTGGATAGCTTAACAGGAGTCAAGTTCTATTCCAGGATGGACTTACGCAAAGGATACTGGCAAAGAAAAATTGATGAAAAAGACCTGGAGAAGATAGCTTTCATCACCTCTGATGGTCTCTATGGATTTCGAGTTATACCGTTCGGCCTATGTAATGCCCCAACCACGTATGAAAGAATGATGGATAATCTGCTAGCAAGACTCAAGTGTACAATTTGTCTCTGCTACTTGGACGATATAATTGTCTATGCTTCTTCCTTTTAAGAGCACGCAGAACGCCTGGAAAAGATCCTTAAATGTATCCAGAGGTCAGGTTTATGTCTCATTCCCGAGAAGTGCCTATTTTGATCAAAGATAATCAGGATATTAGGGCATTTGGTTTCAGAGGAAGGTTTACGCCCAGATCCTGGATAAATAGAGGCAATCACAAATTTCTCGACTCTAAAAAAAATACAACTGATGTGAGAAGTTTCGTTGGATTATATTCTTACTATAGACGCTTTGTGAGGAACTTCGCGAATAAAGTTTAGAGGGAAAACTGCACCTCGCGTGATTGTTATTGGTAGTTCTAATCCTAGTACCCGTTGACACAAGAAAAATCTATGACAATATAGATATTGTCGCGGCTGGACCCTACCGGTTCTTTGCGACAACGCCGCTTCCTCCTTCGTGGATCGCCTACTCAGGCTCCTGTTGCTCTTCCCTGCAGGCCACCCAAAGACGTCCTGAGAACCACCTCTCCAGTGATACTCCATTCCTCTGGCAGTATCTCTCGGCCTTACCACTGGTGGGGGGACACGAGAGACTTACCAGAAGAGCAGCAGCGTGGCGATGATGGTAATGGCGAGAGTAACGCCAGAAGGCCACACCAGGACTTGAAACACTGACCTTTATTGTCATCCACTACTGAACATTACATTTAAATGAGATAATAAACAATGGGTATTTACATTATGTTACATCCTGGGGCCAACATAAAAGTGTATTTTCAATTACCCTCCCCAGGAAACAAGACCACAGCAATCGGCGACTCCCACATTAGTTAGAGAAGGGAAACAGGCGAAAGCGCCATCCATTGGCGGAGGTTGTAATTATTTGGAGGCCTCACACGCGACAATATATATATACATGATATACATGCATTTAAATACACATGAATCAACTTGAAATTAATAAAAATACATAAATTCGGGAACTAATTATACATATATATATATAAGAATCAGAATTCAAAAATTCGTTTTAAAAAAAGCGCCGCTTGAAAAAAATATAATTTCAATTGAATTAATTCCCGAATTTATGTATTTTTATTATTTTCAAGTTGTATCATGTGTATTTTATATCCCACAAAATCACCACTGTAAAAACCATTTCCAAACGAATTTACACTCACTGTTCCCTCGACTGTTTCAAAAAGAATGAGAAACGTATTGTATATAATCATCTCTCATCCGCCAGTTATCCTCATGATTTTATCAGTCATCATTTTTACTCGCCTAATTCCACCAAAACAGTCCCTCCCCCCTACAAAGACCTTTGTGTTCTCCCGTTTTCGGCCAGGAACTCCGACATTTCTTTCTTTTTACGCAAATTCGGAATACGTATCTATTTTAATAATACCCCTTCCCTCTATACTTCCTTACGCCATCCGATTACAAAAGGTTCGATTAAAACTAATCCCCTAACCGCCACCAACGCAATTTACAAAATTCCTTGTCTCGATTGCGAACAGTGTTATATCGGAGAAACCGGTCGATCTATCTGCACCAGATTATCTGAACACAGCCGCAACATACGCACCAACGACCGCAAGTCTCTCTTATGCCAACACATCACAGAATTTCGCCACTCGTTCAATTTGGACAGCGCTGTATGCGTTTACAAGGGCGTCGGGAACAAGTATCAGCGCCTAGTCCTTGAATCTTTGGTCTCGCACTGCACGCCCAGTTTTAACCGAAAAATCGACCTCCCACCCCAATACTCCGTGTTTTACCTCGCCAATCCCCCCAGCTGAACTATTTACCTACTGTATTTGGCTATCTTTCATGTCCATAGTTTTAAAATATTGCCAAGTTGTAACCTGAAGAAGGGCATTCTTGCCTGAAAGCTTGTTTTTACCATTAAAAGAAAATCACCACGTTTTTATCGCCTTCATTTTAATTAAGAATTTAATTTGCGAGGGGTTCCTTAACTATATCAACAAATTGAATCCAAATAATCCAATATTGTGTAAACATTATTTAGAATGTTAAATGGCAACGTTATTCTTTCCGCTGATAGCTTCAAAGACAGAAGATTAACGGCTATAATAAATAAAAATGTAACAAAATATTAATCTTATTATTTTATTAATTACACAGGTCTACAAAACTCAAAGTAGTTGTACCTTATAGCATATATATATCGGGATTCAGAAAAAAAACTCTGAGAGATATTTGATGCACAGTGATAAATATCCCTGTGCATCAAATATCTCTCAGAGTTTTTTCTCTGAATCCCGATATATATATGTTATAAGGTACAACTACTTTGAGTTTTGTAGACCTGTGTTATCATCCTAACCACTTATAAAAAGTATATAAAGAAAAATTGAAAAAGTGATAATCAAGTAATTTTTTTAAGTTGTTGAATAATTTGAAAAGAGAAAATGTATGCTAATATATATTTAACAGATAATCATGCTCACTCTGATAGAATAAACAATGGACTAAATGTATCAAATCCGTTTGATCTAATATCAACAAAAGACATATATATATTTAACTCATTTTTCAGATTTATTTTGAATTTTATAAAGAATTACTAAATTCCTTTGGTACGTTTTTATTTTAGACATTAACCCTGTTTTACCATATTTTTTGTATTGTGAATCCTTCTTCAATATATTGCATATTTTCATTCTAAAATATTATTTGGAACTTTCTTCAATCTGTAAATTGTTTTCCTCGAATACATACAATACTTTACAATTTTATTTTATTTAACTAACTTGGCATACCAACCTTTTGTACATATTTCAATTGTGTTGATATTTTTTCTCTTTTCATCTAACTAAATTGCATACTAATTCTTGTACATATTTCAAATGATCTCTTTCTTTACTTTCTATGTTTAGTTTACCTTTAAAGTGCATGTGTCCCTAAGCTGTTAGTCCCTAAGTCGAAATAAATAAAAATAATATATGAAAAAAAGAGATATTCAATAAGGAAGAAAAGTTTATATTATTATTTTTGAGGTAAATATTATGAATGTATCGATAAAAATATTAATAAAATAATAAATAATCCGCTACATAACTCCTCTATGGGACCTGTAACCTACAGCTTGAAAATCTTGTTTTTACTGACATGGATCTGACGTGCTTCTTCCAAGAATTCCCTCGGAGTCTTGGAACTTTGTCCCTAATACCTTTGCATCCTATTTCTTGCGGCGTGAAGAGCGGCTTTGTCGTCGTATGGTTTATAGGGACATCGTCATCTTGGAAAGAAGTCTTAGCTTTGACACGGCGGTGGAATCCTTGAGCCAGTCTCTGAAAATGTAGATCACAGCACCCATAGCCTCAAGGTATTAACGGCAGATCTTCAGAAAAAAAAAGTATAATAAAAAAGGAAAATATTTTAACTTTAATTGCAGGGATGAAAATGTTTCTTTTCTAGAATAAATATAGATAAAATACGGAAGCTTTCAAACCTTATGGTTCTTCTATAGGTTAAACTCTAATTTTAAAATTTGAGAGATTAAAGTTCCCCCATATGTAGAAAAACCGTGAGAGAAAGCTTTTGATTTATCAAGTTACCATTGAAGAAACATTTCATAGATTTCCTACCCGCTCTATATAAAGGTGATATATTGACACTCAAATAGTATTAAAATAGAAAATAAGTTGACATTTGAAATGAACAAAACATTTATCCTATTAAAAGATTTAGATGAAGTGTCTAGCCTTGTGCTGCTGTTTTAATTGTTGTTGTTTTTTCTTATTATTCCTAGTACACGTGGTACACGCCATGATAATCATGGTCTGCTTTTCACATGTGTAGACATGTGGTGCACTTACAGCAAAAGCAGTCGCCTACTTCTACCCACTATGATTATCATGGCCTGTACCACGTGTACTAGGGATAAGCAAAAAAAATAATCATGGTGGGTAGAGGTAGGCGACTGCTTTTACTGTAAGTGCACCACATGTCTAAACATATGAAAAGCAATTCGACTTTGCAATTACAAATGTGCCAGAGCCCCGTTTTGTTACTTCCACTCGCTGGTGGGGTTGGACTTTTGCAAGAGTAGGGGCCATTGGAGATTTTTTTTATCAGAAAGATTCCCGATGCGGGAATCGAACCCGGGTCGTAGCGGTCGAAAACCAACGGTATAGACCATCCTTCCACCGACCCCCGTTTATATTGTAATATGGACAATCCCCTCCTTACTGCATTAAAAACTAACCAAGGGCCAAAATCCCAGAGTAAAGTCGGGGAAAGATGGATGGACTTCAGCTGTGGGGGGATGGCCCATGTGAGAAGGGAACAGGCGCCATAAAAATGAATTCCTGTGTGGGGGAGAAAGGACAGTCTGGTGTCACATCTGCGGACAAATGACGCGGTGAGCTGCCTCCGGGCATGTGACCATGTGGTTTAACCGGGAATACGGTGCCAAGAAGGACGATGAGAATCCTACTTGTGGCGGACAATGAAGGCATCTACTGTACATAATTATTGATGGCCCTTAATAATCTTGAATAACGTATATCTCACTAAGCTGTACCACAACATAATGTTTCCTAGAAACCTTGTTCACGAACAACGACCCCTGAAAGCGTCGTAATATTATTTTGAGACTATTTTAGGCATATAGATATAGGTTACTATCTGAAAAAGAGTTCTTATGCTTTAAACTGTTTTGTGAAAGAACGTCGGAGAAATAGCTTCTATGCTTGAAACTACCGTTTATATTTTGATATTGGCATTAATAATAATATTGTAGAGTAGAATAAATTAAATAGAATTCGATGTTGAGATTAAATATAGTTTATTTAAAGTAAGGTTACAGAGAAGAGAATAACGGGAGCTAGCGCAGTATGTTTACAAAGAACAGCCAAGAACAACGCGCGCGCCCACTGTTCCACTGCGCGCGCTCCTCCCGGGCCTCCCCCCGCGCATCCTTTCCAAATGGCGATGCATTCATATTTCACAGCCCTCCCTCCAGGATGTCGACAGCGTCCTCGCTGTCCCAGCTATTGTAGTCTCCGGTCACCAGCTGTTGGCCAGGATCTCTGTAGGGCTTCATCCGGAGCACATGGACGACGTCCTTCTGGCTGCGTCTCCTCCGTCTTGAACTTTGTTCCAGAGCTTCCACTTCATAATTCACTTCCGACACCTTCCTCGTTATCTTATACGGCCCGAAGTATTTCTTTAGTAATTTCTCGGACAACCCAGTCTTTCGAACAGGGGTGAACACCCAGACGAGGTCCCCAACACGGTACTCAACAGATCGATGCACCTGGTCGTAATGGTACTTGTTATTCTCCTGGGCTCTCAAAATGTGTATCCGAGCGAGCTGCCGTGCTTCTTCTGCTTTGGTTACCATCTGACCTCCAAAGTCATGATCCGATGTTTCGTCTTCGTAAGGCAGCAGGACATCAAGGAGGGTCTCGGCCTCGCGACCATGAACCAAAAAGAAAGGAGAAAATCTGGTACTTCCTTGTTGGGCCGTGTTGTATGCAAAGATGACATATGGAAGAACGCTGTCCCAATCCCTCTGCTCGGCGTCCACATACATGGAGAGCATGTCACCCAGGGTCTTATTCAGCCTCTCTGTCAATCCGCTTGTTTGAGGGTGATAAGCCGTGGTGAAAAGGTGGCTTATCTTGCAACGGGAAGTGACTTCTTTGACCATCTGAGACATGAAGGCCCGACCTCTGTCAGTTATTATTTCGCGTGGAGCGCCATGCTTCAAAATTACTTCTTCCAGTATGAAAGTCGCGATTTCTGCAGCCGTACCAGATGGCAGGGCTTTGGCGATTGCATATTTGGTCAAATAATCTGTACATACAATTATCCATCGATATCCTTTGTCCGAAAGGGGAAACCTCCCAAGCAGGTCCATGCCTATTTTCTGGAACGGAAATGACGGGGGTTGAATGGGAATTAGTTTTCCAGCAGGCAGTTTGTTTTCTCCCTTTCTTCGCTGGCACTCCTTGCAATGGGCGACATAACGTCGAACGCTATTGTAAAGTCCCGGCCAGAAGTATCTCTTTCTTATTCTGTCGTAGGTCCTTGCAAAACCTAGGTGGCCCGCGGTCGGAACATCGTGGAACTCCTTCAGGATATCTGGTCTCATACACTTCGGTATAACCAACAGCAAACGTCTACCCAATGGATCAAAATTACGCTTATAGAGTAGACCGTTCTTCATTTCGAATCTCTCGGCCCCTTCACCCTGGTTTGAGGCATTTGAAATTTTTGTTATATCAGGATCTAGATTCTGTTGTTCTCTTACTAATGTAAGCGACGTCAGAGCAGGCGACTCTGGCAGCGGGTATCTCGATAGGCAATCCGCGTCTTTGTGCTTAAACCCCGCTTTTATAGGTGATGGTTGCGTCGAAATCTTGCAGTTTGAGGGCCCATCTTGCTAGTCTTCCAGAAGGGTCCTTCAGACCAGCCAACCAGCACAAAGAATGATGGTCCGAAACAACCTCAAAGGGCCTTCCATATAAATATGGACGAAATTTTCCAATTGCCCAAATGACTGCTAGGCATTCTCGTTCTGTGGTGGAGTAGTTCTTTTCCGCCTTGGAAAGTGTTCTGGAGGCATAAGCAATAGGATTTTCTTGATTCTCCTGGATCTGTACCAGAACAGCACCCAAGCCGTAGCTACTGGCGTCGGTATGAAGTTTGGTGATGGCACTTTCTTTAAAATGTCCTAGTACCGGCTTCTGCATCAGAGCTTTCTTCAGGGACTCGAATGAATATTTTTGATCTTGTGTCCAAATAAACTTTTGATCTTTTTTCAGAAGAATTTGTAGAGGAGCAGCGATTTTGGAGAAATTCTTGATAAACCTTCTGTAGTAGGAGCACAATCCTAAATAGCTTTGAATATCACAGACGGACTTGGGTACAGGGAACTTTTTTATGGCTTCGACCTTTTCGGAGTCGGGTTGTATGCCATCCTTATCTACCACATGACCCAGGATTTTTATTCTTGTTGATCCAAACAGACATTTATCCGGATTGATTGTAAGCCCCGCTTGTTGAAGACAGCTCAGAACCTTAGACAGACGTTCTAAATGTTCCTCAAAGGTATCAGAGTAGACGACGATGTCGTCCAAATAGCACAAACAAATGTTCCACTTGAGGCCCATGAGCACATTATCCATCATCCTTTCGAATGTGGCAGGCGCGTTGCACAATCCAAACGGCATTACCATGAACTCGTACAACCCATCCGGAGTAGCAAAGGCAGTCTTCTCGCGGTCTCGCTCGTCCACCTCCACCTGCCAGTACCCGGTCTTCAGGTCCATGGTCGAGTAATACCTGGCGGATGACAGATGATCCAGAACGTCATCAATGCGGGGCAATGGATAAACGTCTTTCTTGGTGATGTGATTTAGCCGCCGGAAGTCCACGCAGAATCTCCATGTGCCGTCTTTCTTCTTGACCAGCACCACAGGGGCTGACCAGGGACTCTCAGATGGCTGAATTACTTTTCTTTCAAGCATGGTATCTACTTCCTTCTGCATTATTTCTCGCTCTCTTTTAGATACCCGATATGGGCGCTGCTTTATAGGAGGATGGTCGCCGGTGTGAATTCTGTGCTTCACTCTGTTCTGTACCTTGTTTGCGTTTTTCATCGTGGGAAGGAAAACTCTTTTAAAAGACAACAGCAGCCCCATTAAATCTTCTTTTTTCTTCTTGGGCAGATCGGGGTTGATTAGAGATAACAGGTAGTCGCCGTGGTCATCTTCTCTTCTCTCCCTTGAAAAACTTCCCGGCTCCACACTCAAGAGGCACACGTGTTCCGTCTCAATATCGCACATTCTACCCAAGTTCATTCCTTTCGGAATCATTTGAGGTTGAAGTCCGCCGTTAGTTATCCAAATTTTTCCAATTCCTTCTTCAAATTCAATCAATGAAGAAGGAAATATCACGTCTTTTCGAATGAATAGTTCTTTAGAACTGGTAACCTCCATGTTAACAATTCCTACGAGAGATCTATTGACGACGCTTATCCTCTGCGACGATCTCCCGGGGATAACGTAGTCTTGGATAGCGTACACTCCGTCATCTCTACCCTCGGCGTCTAGGTCTGGTAGGTCGTCCAGTTGCAGTTCGCCCAGACCGCAGTCGATAACCGCGTTGGTCGCCTTGAAGAAATCCCAGCCTAGAATCACATCGTGACTGCAATTTTCCAAAACGACGAATTCAAAGTTTTCTGGATGTCCATTTACTTCCAACTTCAAAGTGCAGCGTCCTTTGGATTTGACCACCTTATCGTCAGCAACTTTCAATACAACGTCGGTTTCGGCAAACATCGTCTTTTTCAGTTCTACTCTGAACCGCTCGGATATAACAGAATAGTAGGCTCCGGAATCCACCAGAGCCCGTATTGTGTCGCCTTCAATTTTAATGTCAATGTAGTTGTTCGTCATTTTCACGACTGTCGAAAGGGGAGGAATTATAGGTTGTGCAGCGGCCTCACCTCCATTTGAGGGCGCGGCTCTTAGTTTTCCGATTGTAAACGCCGAGGAGACTGGCTGGCTCGTCTTGTAGCACTGCGACCAGGGGAACTTCCGCGTCTAGGAGAAGGGGAGGGGCTGCGATAACGTCTGGTGTTGACTCTTTGATCAGCGTCGTTTGAGTTATTGTTGCGTCCGGAGTTCGTCATTGTCCTGGCCCGATCTTGGTACATTTCGTCTCTTCTCTCCTCAAGTAACCTCCTCCTGTCGCGGCAATAGCGGACAACGTGGCCGGGCCGTCCACAGTGGAAGCATACGGGCGTGCCGTCTGGGGTCCTCCACTCATTAGTGTCCCGTACTTCGACTCTTGAGCCACTTGCTTCGACCTTAGGTGCATACCAGGTGTTCTTTCTATAGTTCCGTGGCGCTGACCTCGCCGCCGATTCCATTGGGAAGGTATTTATCCCCGACATGGGAGCGAGAACTTTGTCGACTTCCTCCTTCACTATTTCCTCAAGGGAGGAGATTCTTGGTTCTTCCCGTGGCGGTGCTAGGGCCCGCTGCACTTCTTCTCTAACGATCTGTCTTATCAGAGACTGTAGATCCGTCACGTCCCCCAGGTCACCGAGCGAGGTAACATTAGGCAAGCGTTCGAATTTTGAGGCTGTCACTCGTCGTCCTTGGAGCGCCACAACGCGACGACACTCTGCGATAAACTGATCCGTCGTCGCTATGTCTCTCGGCAGAAGATACCGGTAGACTTCCTCTGCTACTCCCTTCATCAGATGAGATAGTCTCTCTTCTTCTGGCATCTGTGCATCTACTTCCCTGCAGAGTCGCAAAACATCTTGGATATAAAATTCAGTAGTTTCGCCCCTCGTTTGAGCTCGCACCTTTAGCTTTTGCTCGGCTTGACGCCGCAGGTTATCTTTCTTCCCAAATACGGATCCTAGTTGGTCTTTAAATATCTCCCACGATGGGATATTTTCCTCATTATTTTCGTACCACCGTTGAGCGGTACCGTGTAGATAAAAGTACACGTTATCCAGACTGAGCGAATCGTCCCAATGGTTATGTCTTGCCACTCTCTCATAACCTTTCAGCCAGGCTTGGGGGTCTTCGCTGATCTCACCAGAGAACATGGAAGGGTTCCGCACCACATTCTGACAAAAGAGTGGACTCACCTGAGTGGTCGCCTCGCTTCTGTTGTTCATCGTCGCTGTGTTGTCGGGGGTAAGTCCTTGTAATCTTCTGCTTCTTCTAATAGAGCGTTCTTCTTCTTTAGGTACCCAGCATCTCCGCCACTTTGTAGAGTAGAATAAATTAAATAGAATTCGATGTTGAGATTAAATATAGTTTATTTAAAGTAAGGTTACAGAGAAGAGAATAACGGGAGCTAGCGCAGTATGTTTACAAAGAACAGCCAAGAACAACGCGCGCGCGATCCGCGCGCGCCCACTATTCAACTACGCGCGCTCCTCCCGGGCCTTCCCCCGCGCATCCTTTCCAAATGGCGATGCATTCATATTTCACAATATATATATATTAATGCTAGAATTTAACTACTCTATAATTACTTTATAAATTTATATAATGTTCTTTCCATCAGGACATGCGATTTTTGGAGAAGGGGTTAGTGAATCTTAAAGGTGTTCTCTTCCGCGAGGCATCCGAGTTAGAGAATAGGGAAAAATGAAGAAACATCTGGCCCCGCAAGATTAGAATGATTAAGACTTTAATTAATAGAAACTCTGCATAATGTGATGTCAACTGATATATAAAGATCAACATTATTATCACAATTCTATTCTTCAGAATTAAAATTTTTAAAAATGGATATATTTTTCCTTCCCAAATTCAACAATCGTTCTAAAAAACATTCGTTTATTTAGAAATTATTAGAAAGAATTATTATATTTGAGAAAGGTTGAATCTTATTAATATGTATTTTAAACCTGCGCCGAGAATGCAGAAAATCAGGCTGTCAGGTGGCTGCACGATCTGAGCGTTGACTTGAAAGCCGCTCGGTAAGAAGATGGCATGAACAAGGCGTCGCTGAGGTTGCAAGATCTGGCTGTTGGCTTAAATAAGGCAAGTTGCGAAGATGGCTCAATGTTTTATTAGAGTGGCGCCTGTACTGCAAGATATGGCCACTGAATTAAAGAACTCCGTTGCGAAGATAGGTTCAACAAATTATTAAATTGTCACCTGTACTGCAAGATATGGTCACTGAATTGAAGGACTCCGTTGCGAAGATGGGTTCAACAAATTATTAAATTGTCACCTGTACTGCAAGATATGGTCACTGAATTGAAGGACTCCGTTGCGAAGATGGGTTCAACAAATTATTAAATTGTCACCTGTACTGCAAGATATGGCCACTGAATTAAAGGACTCCGTTGCGAAGATGGGTTCAACAAATTATTAAATTGTCACCTGTACTGCAAGATATGGCTACTGAATTGAAGGATGTTCGTTGCTAATGTTTTTCAATGACTTATTATAATTTCACCTGTATTCCAAAATAAGGCCATTGACTTAAAGAACGCGCGTTGAGTAGATGGCTCAAGGACTTGAAAGCGATGGCTGCGATGAGTCTCAAAATTTTCCCGTTGGTGAAAAGGCCTCATTTTGCGAAAATTGTTCAAAAATAAAAAGAAAGGTAGTTTGTGAGGTGATTTCAAGAATTATCCAATGACTTAAAGGCTGCACGTTCGGAAATATGTCTCAAGGAAGGATCAAGATGAAGCCTGACCTCAAATTCTGTCAATGATTTGAAGGCCGCATGTTCTGAATGATGTCTCAAGTATTGATCAGGGTGGCGCCACGCCTCAAGATCTGTCAATGATTTGAAGGATGCACGTAACGAGGATGTCTCAAGGAATGATCAGGGTGGCGCCAGGCCTCAAGATATGTCAATGACTTAGAGGCCGCATGTTCTGAAATATGTCTCAAGGAATGATCAGGGTGGCGCCAGGCCTCAAGATCTGTCAATTATTTGAAGGCTGCACGTAGCGAGGATGTCTTAGGAATGATCAGGGTGGCGCCAGGCCTCAAGATCTCTCAATAACTTAGAGGCCGCATATTCTGAAAGATGTCTCAAGTAATGACCAGGGTGGTGCGAGGCCTCAAGATCTGTCAATGATTTGAAGGCTGTACGTAGCGAGGATATCTCAAGATATGATCAGGGTAGCGGCAGGCCTCAAGATCTGTCAATGACTTAGAGGCCGCATGTTCTGAAAAAGTCTCAAGAAATGACCAGGGTGGCGCCAGGCCTCAAGATCTGTCAATGACTTAGAGGCCGCATGTTCTGAAAGATGTCTCGAGGAATGATCAGGGTGGCGCCATGCCTCAAGATCTGTCAATGATTTGAAGGCTGCACGTAGCGAGGACGTCTCAAGGAATGAACAAGGTGGCGGCAGGTATCAAGATCTGTCAATGACTTAGAGGCCGCATGTTCTGAAAAAGTCTCAATAAATGACCAGGGTGGCGCCAGGCCTCAAGAACTGTCAATGACTTAGAGGCCGCATGTTCGGAAAGATGTCTCCAGGAATGATAAGGGTGGCGCCAGGCCTCAAGATCTGTCAATAATTTGAAGGCTGCATGTAGCGAGGATGTCTCAAGGAATGATCAGAGTGACGCCAGGCCTCAAGATCTGTCAATGACTTAGAGGCCGCATGTTCTGAAAAGGTCTCAGGAAATGATCAGGGTGGCGCCAGGCCTCAAGATCTCTCAATGACTTAGAGGCCGCATGTTCTGAAAAAGTCTCAGGAAATGACCAGGGTGGCGCCAGGCCTCAAGATCTTTCAGTGATTTGAAGGCTGCTCGTAGCGAGGATGTCTCAAGGAATGATCAGGGTAGCGCCAGGTCTCAAGATCTGTTAATGATTTGAAGGCTGCACGTAGCGAGGAAGTCAAAAGGAATGATTAGGGTGGCGCCAGGCCTCAAGTTCTGTCAATGACTTAGAGGCCGCATGTTCTGAAAGATGTCTCAAGAAATGACCAGTGTGGCGCCAGGTCTCAAAATCTGTCAATGACTTAGAGGCCGCATGTTCTGAAAGATGTCTCCAGGAATGAACAGGGTGGCACCAGGCCTCAAGATCTGTCAATGATTTGAAGGCTGCACGTAGCGAGGATGTCTCAAGGAATGATCAGGGTAGCGCCAGGCCTCAAGATATGTCAATGACTTAGAGGCCGCATGTTCTGAAATATGTCTCAGGGAATGATCAGGGTGGCCCCAGGCCTCAAGATCTGTCAATTATTTGAAGGCTGCACGTAGCGAGGATGTCTCAAGGAATGATCAGGGTGGCAACAGGCCTCAAGATCTCTCAATGACTTAGAGGCCGCATATTCTGAAAGATGTCTCAAGTAATGACCAGGGTGGTGCCAGGCCTCAAGATCTGTCAATGATTTGAAGGCTGTACGTAGCGAGGATATCTCGAAAAATGATCAGGGTAGCGGCAGGCCTCAAGATCTGTCAATGACTTAGAGGCCGCATGTTCTGAAAAAGTCTCAAGAAATGACCAGGGTGGCGCCAGGCCTCAAGATCTGTCAATGACTTAGAGGCCGCATATTCTGAAAGATGTCTCAAGTAATGACCAGGGTGGCGCCAGGCCTCAAGATCTGTCAATGACTTAGAGGCCGCATGTTCTGAAAGATGTCTCGAGGAATGATCAGGGTGGCGCCAGGCCTCAAGATCTGTCAATGATTTGAAAGCTGCACATAGCGAGGACGTCTCAAGGAATGATCAGGGTGACGCCAGGCCTCAAGATCTGTCAATGACTTAGAGGCCGCATGTTCGGAAAGATGTCTCCAGGAATGATAAGGGTGGCGCCAGGCCTCAAGATCTGTCAATAATTTGAAGGCTGCACGTAGCCAGGATGTCTCAAGGAATGATCAGGGTGACGCCAGGCCTCAAGATCTGTCAATGACTTAGAGGCCGCATGTTCTGAAATATGTATCAAGAAATGACCAGGGTGGCGCCAGGCCTCAATATCTGTCAATGATTTGAAGGCTGTACATGATCGGGGTGGCGCCAGGCCTCAAGATCTGTCAATGACTTAGAGGCCGCATGTTCTGAAAGATATCTCAAGAAATGATCAGGGTGGCGGCAGGCCTCAAGTTCTGTCAATGACTTAGAGGCCGCATGTTCTGAAAAGGTCTCAGAAAATGATCAGGGTGGCGCCAGGGCTCAAGATCTCTCAATGACTTAGAGGCCGCATGTTCTGAAAAAGTCTCAAGAAATGACCAGGGTGGCGCCAGGCCTCAAGATCTTTCATTGATTTGAAGGCTGCTCGTAGCGAGGATGTCTCAAGGAATGATCAGGGTAGCGCCAGGTCTCAAGATCTGTTAATGATTTGAAGGCTGCACGTAGCGAGGAAGTCTAAAGGAATGATCAGGGTGACGCCTGGCCTCAAGATCTGTCAATGACTTAGAGGCCGCATGTTCTGAAAGATGTCTCAAGAAATGACCAGTGTGGCGCCAGGTCTCAAGATTTGTCAATGACTTAGAGGCCGCATGTTCTGAAAGATGTCTCCAGGAATGAACAGGGTGGCACCAGGCCTCAAGATCTGTCAATGAATTGAAGGCTGCTCGTAGCGAGGATGTCTAAAGGAATGATCAGGGTAGCGCCAGGCCTCAAGATCTGTCAATGACTTAGAGGCCGCATGTTCTGAAAGATGTCTCCAGGAATGAACAGGGTGGCACCAGGCCTCAAGATCTGTCAATGAATTGAAGGCTGCTCGTAGCGAGGATGTCTAAAGGAATGATCAGGGTGGTGCCAGGCCTCAAGATCTGTCAATGATATGAAGGCTGTACGTAGCGAGGATGTCTCAAGGAATGATCAGGGTAGCGCCAGGTCTCAAGATCTGTTAATGATTTGAAGGCTGCACGTAGCGAGGATGTCTCAAGGAATGATCAGGGTGGCGCCAGGCCTCAAGATCTGTCAATGATTTGAAGGCTGCACGTAGCGAGGATGTCTGAAGAAATGACCAGTGTGGCGCCAGGTCTCAAGATCTGTCAATGACTTAGGGGCCGCATGTTCTGAAAGATGTTTTCAGGAATGATCAAGGTGGCACCAGGCCTCAAGATCTGTCAATGATTTGAAGGCTGCACGTCGCGAGGATGTCTCAAGGAATGATCAGGGTGGCGGCAGGCCTCAAGATCTGTCAATGACTTAGAGGCCGCATGTTCGGAAAGATGTCTCCAGGAATGATAAGGGTGGCGCCAGGCCTCAAGATCTGTCAATAATTTGAAGGCTGCACGTAGCGAGGATGTGTCAAGGAATGATCAGGGTGACACCTGGCCTCAAGATCTGTCAATGACTTAGAGGCCGCATGTTCGGAAAGATGTCTCCAGGAATGATAAGGGTGGCGCCAGGCCTCAAGATCTGTCAATAATTTGAAGGCTGCACGTAGCGAGGATGTCTCAAGGAATGATCAGGGTGACGCCAGGCCTCAAGATCTGTCAATGACTTAGAGGCCGCATGTTCTGAAATATGTCTCAAGAAATGACCAGGGTGGCGCCAGGCCTCAAGATCTGTCAAGGATTTGAAGGCTGTACATAGCGAGGATGTCTCAAGGAATGATCAGGGTGACGCCAGGCCTCAAGATCTGTCAATGACTTAGAGGCCGCATGTTCTGAAATATGTCTCAAGAAATGACCAGGGTGGCGCCAGGCTACAAGATCTGTCAATGATTTGAAGGCTGTACATAGCGAGAGGTCTCAAGGAATGATCGGGGTGGCGCCAGGCCTCAAGATCTGTCATGACTTAGAGGCCGCATGTTCTGAAAGATATCTCAAGAAATGATCAGGGTGGCGGCAGGCCTCAAGTTCTGTCAATGACTTAGAGGCCGCATGTTCTGAAAAGGTCTCAGAAAATGATCAGGGTGGCGCCAGGCCTCAAGATCTCTCAATGACTTAGAGGCCGCATGTTCTGAAAAAGTCTCAAGAAATGACCAGGGTGGCGCCAGGCCTCAAGATCTTTCAGTGATTTAAAGGCTGCTCGTAGCGAGAATGTCTCAAGGAATGATCAGGGTAGCGCCAGGTCTCAAGATCTGTTAATGATTTGAAGGCTGCACGTAGCGAGGAAGTCTAAAGGAATGATCAGGGTGGCGCCAGGCCTCAAGATCTGTCAATGACTTAGAGGCCGCATGTTCTGAAAGATGTCTCTCTAGAAATGACCAGTGTGGCGCCAGGTCTCAAGATCTGTCAATGACTTAGAGGCCGCATGTTCTGAAAGATGTCTCCAGGAATGAACAGGGTGGCACCAGGCCTCAAGATCTGTCAATGATTTGAAGGCTGCTCGTAGCGAGGATGTCTAAGGGAATGATCAGGGTAGCGCCAGGCCTCAAGATCTGTCAATGACTTAGAGGCCGCATGTTCTGAAAGATGTCTCCGGGAATGAACAGGGTGGCACCAGGCCTCAAGATCTGTCAATGAATTGAAGGCTGTACGTAGCGAGGATGTCTCAAGGTATGATCAGTGTAGCGCCAGGTCTCAAGATCTGTTAATGATTTGAAGGCTGCACGTAGCGAGGATGTCTCAAGGAATGATCAGGGTGGCGCCAGGCCTCAAGATCTGTCAATGATTTGAAGGCTGTACAAAGCGAGAGGTTGCAAGGAATGATCGGGGTGGCGCCAGGCCTCAAGATCTGTCAATGACTTAGAGGCCGCATGTTCTGAAAAGGTCTCAGGAAATGATCAAGGTGGCGCCAGGCCTCAAGATCTCTCAATGACTTAGAGGCCGCATGTTCTGAAAAAGTCTCAGGAAATGACCAGGGTGGCGCCAGGCCTCAAGATCTTCCAGTGATTTGAAGGCTGCTCGTGGCGAGGATGTCTCAAGGAATGATCAGGGTAGCGCCAGGTCTCAAGATCTGTTAATGATTTGAAGGCTGCACGTAGCGAGGAAGTCAAAAGGAATGATCAGGGTGGCGCCAGGCCTCAAGATCTGTCAATGACTTAGAGGCCGCATGTTCTGAAAGATGTCTCAAGAAATGACCAGTGTGGCGCCAGGTCTCAAAATCTGTCAATGACTTAGAGGCCGCATGTTCTGAAAGATGTCTCCAGGAATGAACAGGGTGGCACCAGGCCTCAAGATCTGTCAATGATTTGAAGGCTGCACGTAGCGAGGATGTCTCAAGGAATGATCAGGGTGGCGCCAGGCCTCAAGATATGTCAATGACTTAGAGGCCGCATGTTCTGAAATATGTCTCAGGGAATGATCAGGGTGGCCCCAGGCCTCAAGATCTGTCAATTATTTGAAGGCTGCACGTAGCGAGGATGTCTCAAGGAATGATCAGGGTGGCAACAGGCCTCAAGATCTCTCAATGACTTAGAGGCCGCATATTCTGAAAGATGTCTCAAGTAATGACCAGGGTGGTGCCAGGCCTCAAGATCTGTCAATGATTTGAAGGCTGTACGTAGCGAGGATATCTCGAAAAATGATCAGGGTAGCGGCAGGCCTCAAGATCTGTCAATGACTTAGAGGCCGCATGTTCTGAAAAAGTTTCAAGAAATGACCAGGGTGGCGCCAGGCCTCAAGATCTGTCAATGACTTAGAGGCCGCATGTTCTGAAAGATGTCTCGAGGAATGATCAGGGTGGCGCCAGGCCTCAAGATCTGTCAATGATTTGAAAGCTGCACATAGCGAGGACGTCTCAAGGAATGATCAGGGTGACGCCAGGCCTCAAGATCTGTCAATGACTTAGAGGCCGCATGTTCGGAAAGATGTCTCCAGGAATGATAAGGGTGGCGCCTGGCCTCAAGATCTGTCAATAATTTGAAGGCTGCACGTAGCGAGGATGTCTCAAGGAATGATCAGGGTGACGCCAGGCCTCAAGATCTGTCAATGACTTAGAGGCCGCATGTTCTGAAATATGTATCAAGAAATGACCAGGGTGGCGCCAGGCCTCAATATCTGTCAATGATTTGAAGGCTGTACATAGCGAGAGGTCTCAAGGAATGATCGGGGTGGCGCCAGGCTTCAAGATCTGTCAATGACTTAGAGGCCGCATGTTCTGAAAGATATCTCAAGAAATGATCAGGGTGGCGGCAGGCCTCAAGTTCTGTCAATGACTTAGAGGCCGCATGTTCTGAAAAGGTCTCAGAAAATGATCAGGGTGGCGCCGGGCCTCAAGATCTCTCAATGACTTAGAGGCCGCATGTTCTGAAAATGTCTCAAGAAATGACCAGGGTGGCGCCAGGCCTCAAGATCTTTCATTGATTTGAAGGCTGCTCGTAGCGAGGATGTCTCAAGGAATGATCAGGGTAGCGCCAGGTCTCAAGATCTGTTAATGATTTGAAGGCTGCACGTAGCGAGGAAGTCTAAAGGAATGATCAGGGTGACGCCAGGCCTCAAGATCTGTCAATGACTTAGAGGCCGCATGTTCTGAAAGATGTTTCCAGGAATGAACAGGGTGGCACCAGGCCTCAAGATCTGTCAATGAATTGAAGGCTGCTCGTAGCGAGGATGTCTAAGGGAATGATCAGGGTAGCGCCAGGCCTCAAGATCTGTCAATGACTTAGAGGCCGCATGTTCTGAAAGATGTCTCCAGGAATGAACAGGGTGGCACCAGGCCTCAAGATCTGTCAATGAATTGAAGGCTGCTCGTAGCGAGGATGTCTAAATGAATGATCAGGGTGGTGCCAGGCCTCAAGATCTGTCAATGATATGAAGGCTGTACGTAGCGAGGATGTCTCAAGGAATGATCAGGGTAGCGCCAGGTCTCAAGATCTGTTAATGATTTGAAGGCTGCACGTAGCGAGGATGTCTCAAGGAATGATCAGGGTGGCGCCAGGCCTCAAGATCTGTCAATGATTTGAAGGCTGCACGTAGTGAGGATGTCTGAAGAAATGACCAGTGTGGCGCCAGGTCTCAAGATCTGTCAATGACTTAGGGGCCGCATGTTCTGAAAGATGTTTTCAGGAATGATCAAGGTGGCACCAGGCCTCAAGATCTGTCAATGATTTGAAGGCTGCACGTCGCGAGGATGTCTCAAGGAATGATCAGGGTGGCGGCAGGCCTCAAGATCTGTCAATGACTTAGAGGCCGCATGTTCGGAAAGATGTCTCCAGGAAAGATAAGGGTGGCGCCAGGCCTCAAGATCTGTCAATAATTTGAAGGCTGCACGTAGCGAGGATGTCTCAAGGAATGATTAGGGTGACACCAGGCCTCAAGATCTGTCAATGACTTAGAGGCCGCATGTTCGGAAAGATGTCTCCAGGAATGATAAGGGTGGCGCCAGGCCTCAAGATCTGTCAATAATTTGAAGGCTGCACGTAGCGAGGATGTCTCAAGGAATGATCAGGGTGACGCCAGGCCTCAAGATCTGTCAAAGACTTAGAGGCCGCATGTTCTGAAATATGTCTCAAGAAATGACCAGGGTGGCGCCAGGCCTTAAGATCTGTCAATGATTTGAAGGCTGTACATAGCGAGGATGTCTCAAGGAATGATCAGGGTGACGCCAGGCCTCAAGATCTGTCAATGACTTAGAGGCCGCATGTTCTGAAATATGTCTCAAGAAATGACCAGGGTGGCGCCAGGCTACAAGATCTGTCAATGATTTGAAGGCTGTACATAGCGAGAGGTCTCAAGGAATGATCGGGGTGGCGCCAGGCCTCAAGATCTGTCATGACTTAGAGGCCGCATGTTCTGAAAGATATCTCAAGAAATGATCAGGGTGGCGGCAGGCCTCAAGTTCTGTCAATGACTTAGAGGCCGCATGTTCTGAAAAGGTCTCAGAAAATGATCAGGGTGGCGCCAGGCCTCAAGATCTCTCAATGACTTAGAGGCCGCATGTTCTGAAAAAGTCTCAAGAAATGACCAGGGTGGCGCCAGGCCTCAAGATCTTTCAGTGATTTGAAGGCTGCTCGTAGCGAGGATGTTTCAAGGAATGATCAGGGTAGCGCCAGGTCTCAAGATCTGTTAATGATTTGAAGGCTGCACGTAGCGAGGAAGTCTAAAGGAATGATCAGGGTGGCGCCAGGCCTCAAGATCTGTCAATGACTTAGAGGCCGCATGTTCTGAAAGATGTCTCTTTAGAAATGACCAGTGTGGCGCCAGGTCTCAAGATCTGTCAATGACTTAGAGGCCGCATGTTCTGAAAGATGTCTCCAGGAATGAACAGGGTGGCACCAGGCCTCAAGATCTGTCAATGATTTGAAGGCTGCTCGTAGCGAGGATGTCTAAGGGAATGATCAGGGTAGCGCCAGGCCTCAAGATCTGTCAATGACTTAGAGGCCGCATGTTCTGAAAGATGTCTCCGGGAATGAACAGGGTGGCACCAGGCCTCAAGATCTGTCAATGAATTGAAGGCTGCTCGTAGCGAGGATGTCTAAAGGAATGATCAGGGTGGTGCCAGGCCTCAAGATCTGTCAATGATTTGAAGGCTGTACGTAGCGAGGATGTCTCAAGGTATGATCAGTGTAGCGCCAGGTCTCAAGATCTGTTAATGATTTGAAGGCTGCACGTAGCGAGGATGTCTCAAGGAATGATCATGGTGGCGCCAGGCCTCAAGATCTGTCAATGACTTAGGGGCCGCATGTTCTGAAAGATGTCTCCACGAATGATCAAGGTGGCACCAGGCCTCAAGATCTGTCAATGATTTGAAGGCTGCACGTCGCGAGGATGTCTCAAGGAATGATCAGGGTGGCGGCAGGCCTCAAGATCTGTCAATGACTTAGAGGCCGCATGTTCGGAAAGATGTGTCCAGGAATGATAAGGGTGGCGCCAGGCCTCAAGATCTGTCAATAATTTGAAGGCTGCACGTAGCGAGGATGTCTCAAGGAATGATCAGGGTGGTTCCAGGCCTCAAGATCTGTCAATGATTTGAAGGCTGCACGTAGCGAGGATGTCTGAAGAAATGACCAGTGTGGCGCCAGGTCTCAAGATCTGTCAATGACTTAGGGGCCGCATGTTCTGAAAGATGTCTCCAGGAATGATCAAGGTGGCACCAGGCCTCAAGATCTGTCAATGATTTGAAGGCTGCACGTCGCGAGGATGTCTCAAGGAATGATCAGGGTGGCGGCAGGCCTCAAGATCTGTCAATGGCTTAGAGGCCGCATGTTCTGAAAGATATCTTAAGAAATGATCAGGGTGGCGGCAGGCCTCAAGATCTGTTAATGACTTAGAGGCCGCATGTTCTGAAAAGGTCTCAGGAAATGATCAGGGTGGCGCCAGGCCTCAATATCTCAATGACTTAGAGGCCGCATGTTCTGAAAAAGCCTCTAGAAATGACCAGGGGGGCGCCAGGTCTCAAGATCTGTCAATGACTTAGAGACCGCATGTTCTGAAAGATGTCTCCAGGAATGATCAAGGTGGCACCGGGCCTCAAGATCTGTCAATGATTTGAAGGCTGCACGTCGCGAGGATGTCTCAAGGAATGATCAGGGTGGCGGCAGGCCTCAAGATCTGTCAATGACTTAGAGGCCGCATGTTCGGAAAGATGTGTCCAGGAATGATAAGGGTGGCGCCAGGCCTCAAGATCTGTCAATAATTTGAAGGCTGCACGTAGCGAGGATGTCTCAAGGAATGATCAGGGTGGTTCCAGGCCTCAAGATCTGTCAATGATTTGAAGGCTGCACGTAGCGAGGATGTCTGAAGAAATGACCAGTGTGGCGCCAAGTCTCAAGATCTGTCAATGACTTAGGGGCCGCATGTTCTGAAAGATGTCTCCAGGAATGATCAAGGTGGCACCAGGCCTCAAGATCTGTCAATAATTTGAAGGCTGCACGTAGCGAGGATGTCTCAAGGAATGATCAGGGTGGTTCCAGGCCTCAAGATCTGTCAATGATTTGAAGGCTGCACGTAGCGAGGATGTCTGAAGAAATGACCAGTGTGGCGCCAGGTCTCAAGATCTGTCAATGACTTAGGGGCCGCATGTTCTGAAAGATGTCTCCAGGAATGATCAAGGTGGCACCAGGCCTCAAGATCTGTCAATGATTTGAAGGCTGCACGTCGCGAGGATGTCTCAAGGAATGATCAGGGTAGCGGAAGGCCTCAAGATTTGTCAATGGCTTAGAGGCCGCATGTTCTGAAAGATATCTTAAAAAATGATCAGGGTGGCGGCAGGCCTCAAGATCTGTTAATGACTTAGAGGCCGCATGTTCTGAAAAGGTCTCAGGAAATGATCAGGGTGGCGCCAGGCCTCAATATCTCAATGACTTAGAGGCCGCATGTTCTGAAAAAGTCTCTAGAAATGACCAGGGTGGCGCCAGGTCTCAAGATCTGCCAATGACTTAGAGGCCGCATGTTCTGAAAGATGTCTCCAGGAATGATCAAGGTGTCACCAGGCCTCAAGATCTGTCAATGATTTGAAGGCTGCACGTAGCGAGGATATCTAAAGGAATGATCAGGGTAGCGCCAGGCCTCAAGATCTGTCAATGACTTGAAAGGCCGTATGCTCTGAATGATATCTCAAGGAATGGTCAGGGTGGCGCCAGGCCTCAATATCCGGCAATGGCACAAAGGCTTCACATAGCGAGGATGTTTCAAGGAATAAACAGGGTGGCGCCAGGCCTCGATATCCGGCAATGGCACAAAGGCCACACCTAGCGAGGATGTTTCAAGGATTGATCAGGGTGGCGCCAGGTCTCAATTTCCGACAATGGCACAAAGGCCACACCTAGCCAGGATGATTCAAGGAATGACCAGGGTGGCGCCAGGCTTCAATATCCGGCAATGGCACAAAGGCCACACCTTGCGAGGATGATTCAAGGAATGATCAGGGTGGCGCCAGGTCTCAATATCCGACAATGGCACAAAGGCCACACCTAGCGAGGATGTGTCAAGGAATGACCAGGGTGGCGCCAGGCCTCAATATCCGGCAATGGCACAAAGGCCACACTTAGCTAGAATGATTCAAGGAATGATCAGGGTGGCGCCAGGTCTCAATATCCGACAATGGCACAAAGGCCACACCTAGCGAGGATGTTTCAAGGAATGACAAGGGTGGCGCCAGACCTCAATATCCGGCAATGGAACAAAGGCCGCATATAGCGAAGATGTTTCAAGGAATGATCAGGGTGGCGCCAGGCATCAAGATCTCTCAATGACTTAGAGGCCGCATTTTCTGAAATATTTTCTCAAGAAACGACCAGGGGTTGCGCCAGGCTTCCAGATCTGTCAAGGATTCGAAGGCTGCCCGTAGCGAGGATATCTAAAGGAATGATCAGGGTGGCACCAGGCCTCAATATCCGGCAATGGAACAAAGGCCGCACATAGCGAAGATGTTTCAAGGAATGATAAGGGTGGCGCCAGGCCTTAATATCCGGCAATGGCACAAAGGCCTCACATAGCGAGGACGTCTCAAGGAATGATCAGGGTGGCGCCAGGCATCAAGATCTCTCAATGACTTAGAGGCCGCATTTTCTGAAATATTTTCTCAAGAAACGACCAGGGGTGGCGCCTGGCTTCCAGATCTGTCAAGGATTCGAAGGCTGCACGTAGCGAGGATATCTAAAGGGATGATCAAGGTGGCGCCAGGCCTCAAGATCTGTCAATGACTTGGAAGGCCGTATGCTCTGAAAAATATCTCAAGGAATGATCAGGGTAGCGCCAGGCCTCAATATCCGGCAATGGCACAAAGGCCACACTTAACGAGGATGATTCAAGGAATGATCAGGTGTGGCGCCAGGCCTCAATATCCGGCAATGGCACAAAGGCCTCACATAGCGAGGATGTTTCAAGGAATAAACAGGGTTGCGCCAGGCTTCAATATCCGGCAATGGCACAAAGGCCACACCTAGCGAGGATGATTCAAGGAATGATCAGGGTGGCGCCAGGCCTCAATATCCGACAATGGCACAAAGGCCACACCTAGCGAGGATGATTCAAGGAATGACCAGGGTGGCGCCAGGCCTCAATATCCGGCAATGGCACAAAGGCCTCACATAGCGAGGATGTTTCAAGGAATGACCAGGGTGGCGCCAGGCCTCAATATTCGGCAATGGCACAAAGGCCTCACATAGCGAGGATGTTTCAAGGAATGATCAGGGTGGCACCAGGCCTCAATATCCGGCAATGGAACAAAGGCCGCACATAGCGAAGATGTTTCAAGGAATGATAAGGGTGGCGCCAGGCCTTAATATCCGGCAATGGCACAAAGGCCTCACATAGCGAGGACGTCTCAAGGAATGATCAGGGTGGCGCCAGGCATCAAGATCTCTCAATGACTTAGAGGCCGCATTTTCTGAAATATTTTCTCAAGAAACGACCAGGGGTTGCGCCAGGCTTCCAGATCTGTCAAGGATTCGAAGGCTGCCCGTAGCGAGGATATCTAAAGGAATGATCAGGGTGGCACCAGGCCTCAATATCCGGCAATGGAACAAAGGCCGCACATAGCGAAGATGTTTCAAGGAATGATAAGGGTGGCGCCAGGCCTTAATATCCGGCAATGGCACAAAGGCCTCACATAGCGAGGACGTCTCAAGGAATGATCAGGGTGGCGCCAGGCATCAAGATCTCTCAATGACTTAGAGGCCGCATTTTCTGAAATATTTTCTCAAGAAACGACCAGGGGTTGCGCCAGGCTTCCAGATCTGTCAAGGATTCGAAGGCTGCCCGTAGCGAGGATATCTAAAGGAATGATCAGGGTGGCGCCAGGCCTCAAGATCTGTCAATGACTTGAAAGGCCGTATGCTCTGAAAAATATCTCAAGGAATGATCAGGGTAGCGCCAGGCTTCAATATCCGGTAATGGCACAAAGGCCACACCTAGCGAGGATGTTTCAAGGCATGATCAGAGTGGCGTCAGGTCTCAATATCCAACAATGGCACAAAGGCCACACCTAGCGAGGATGATTCAAGGAATGACCAGGGTGGCGCCAGGATTCAATATCCGGCAATGGCACAAAGGTCACACCTATCGAGGATGATTCAAGGAATGATCAGGGTGGCGCCAGGTCTCAATATCCGACAATGGCACATAGGCCACACCTAGCGAGGATGTTTCAAGGAATGACCAGGGTGGCGCCAGGCCTCAATATCAGGCAATGGCACAAAGGCCTCACATAGAGAGGATGTTTCAAGGAATGACCAGGGTGGCGCCAGGCCTCAATATCCGGCAATGGCACAAAGGCCTCACATAGCGAGGATGTTTCAAGGAATGATCAGGGTGGCACCAGGCCTCAATATCCGGTAATGTCACAAAGACCTCACATAGCGAGGATGTTTCAAGGAATGACCAGGGTGGCGCCAGGCCTCAATATTCGGCAATGGCACAAAGGCCACACCTAGCGATGATGATTCAAGGAATGATCAGGGTGGCACCTGGGCTGCAAGTTCTGGCTGTTGGTTTAAAGGACGTGCGTTTCGAAGAAGGCGCAATTAATGATTAGTAAGAAGTAAGGCAAATTTACGATATGTTACAATTTACAAATATTTCTATTGTCTCTAGGTTCACATTAATAATTTTCTAAGACATTATAATGAATATTCCTCTAAAGTATCAACTACATTATTAAGAACAGTTCGATATAATAGAAAAAGGTTTTGGCAGATTAAATAATCAGATAATCAATTGGGATCGAAAACCAGTGATGAGCCCCAGGCACTCCCAAAATATTTCTCATTGCAACATAGATTTTTGAGAAAGATTCTCTTTTTCTATTTGAAAGTGTGCCGATTTATTTCTATTTCTCACATATATTAAAACTGATGTTTCGAGGTATGAATATGTGATGGTGTCGAATGAAATAATATTTAAAGAAAGTTCCAAAATTGTATCGAATAACAACATGGATACTAATGTGTCCTCATACATATATTACCATCCTTTTTTCTTCTCTTCTTTTACCTTATTCCCCATGTTTCTGCATATTCGAGCACATCTGTGGCTTTGATGACCTTTCATTAATTTATCAAGGAGGAAATAGTCACTTGGACCATTATTTTAGAGTTTGTACCACTCTAACGAGAGCCAATTGCCCGAAACATGTATGAGGCTTCACGAGGCTTCAATTATTTTCTGACCAAATATTTTACGGAAAAAATTCAACATTTTTTTCATATCTGTTTATTTATTATATCGTTTATTCCAATAAATGACACTCACACCAAGCCTTTTTTCATGATTAATAGATGCTTTTTTTTTCACTCAAGATATATATTATATGTAATTATACTACCCTAAAAGCTTATGTTCGTATTTTTCTTGAATACCATTTCTAAGATTCCACCCTTCAGTGTAGCATAAACAAGTTTATGTAGTATAGTATGTGTTGAAACTGGTTTGCATAGTTTTTTGCATAAGTTTTTTGCATGATTATTGCATATTTTTCTTTTTAGAAAGATTCATTTGCTTAGGTTTGATTTTTTTCGTAGTTTTTTTTATGTGGTTTGGTCACGTGCTTGGGACCCTATAAAAAGAAAGGCGCAGCCAGAGGAAAAGAGAGAGTGTGGTAGCTGGTGGTAGGGAGACATTGTAGCGTTGTCTCCCAAGTAACAAGTGGCCAAGGAAGCTGTCTCCCAAGTAACAAGTGGCCAAGGAAGTTGTCTCCCAAGTAACAAGTGGCCTAGGAAGCTGTCTCCCAAGTAACAAGTGGCCAAAGAAGCTGTCTCCCAAGTAACAAGTGGCCAAGGAAGCTGTCTCCCAAGTAACAAGTGGCCAAGGAAGCTATCTCCCAAGTAACAAGTGGCCAAAGAAGCTGTCTCCCAAGTAACAAGTGGCCAAGGAAGCTGTCTCCCAAGTAACAAGTGGCCAAGGAAGTTGTCTCCCAAATAACAAGTGGCCAAGGAAGTTGTTCCTCAAGTAACAAGTGGCCTAGGAAGCTGTCTCCCAAGTAACAAGTGGCCAAGGAAGCTGTCTCCCAATTAACAAGTGGCCAAAGAAGCTGTCTCCCAAGTAACAAGTGGCCAAGGAAGTTGTCTCCAAAGTAACAAGTGGCCAAAGAAGCTGTCTCACATAGACAAGTGGCCAAGGAAGCTGTTTCCCAACAAGGTAAAGGTAACCTCTATTCAAAGTCAATCTTCATATGTGAATAAATATCATATTCATGTTTAAAAACGTTTGTTCATTTCTTCCGGTTCACCACCTGCCTATCGCTACCTCCAAATTTTGATTTCTTAAACAGATTTTTTTTCTTTCTCAAGAGTCTTTTATTAAATTTGTGGTGAGCCGTACGCGATAGGTTTGATGGTGGAATGGAAGAGGTGAACAAAAGACGTCGTAGGGCGTTGAGAGGTACCTTTACAAAATTAATTAATGATTTAAATATCGAACTGAAAGAGCCTTCAATTGATAGTATAAGGGTGTATGCAAAATTCAATAGGCTAGAGGCTCTCCATATAGAACTTACGAATCTAAACGAGCTATGCCAGTCAGTCATATTAGCCAAAGATGAGGTTACTGACGAAGAGATCGATAAGGAATTTCAGGAATGTGAAAAATACATTCAGGAGAGATTTACTATGGAGCAGAAAGTTAATGCTTTGCGTGAGCAAGCAAAAGGTGATGCTATCTCAACTGTTAGTGGAGAAGCTAAATTAAATATAAAGCTACCAGAGTTGCAATTGAAGGCATATGATGGCGCTCTGGAGAACTGGTTATCTTGGTGGGCGCAATTTTCTAAGGTACATGATAATGAAAACTTGACTAACAGCGACAAATTTTTGTATCTAAGACAAGCACTTGTGCCTAATACAGAAGCCTACCGAGTAGTAGTGGGTTATCCAGTTACAGGGGAGAATTATAATTTGGCTATACAGTCCCTCCAGGAACGGTTTTGCGATGCAAATATATTAATAGAACTCTATGTTAGACAGCTTTTGAATTTGGTTATTGCTAACGTCAGAAAGGAAAATAGAAATTTAAATAATTTATATGACGAACTAACAAGTCACTTAAGATCGTTGGAAACCCTTGGGATAGATCCTCAGACCTCTGTCATTTTTTGTACCCTCTGGTGGAATCATCTTTGCCATCGGATATTTTGAAAATATGGCAGCGACATCCTGCTGCAGGTTATGGCCAAGAGAAGAGTAAGATGGAAAATACAGGGCGATACCAGAGAGGTTGGAGGCGTTGATGGATTTTCTGAGAGCAGAGGTTAAGAGTGCTCAGAGATTAAAATTTATAGAGAAAGGGTTTAAATTCGAAGAGCCTCTTAGTAAATCATATAATGTAGAGCCAAAGAGATGGAACAAGTTTAAACCTACCACAGTGTCTGGTTTGTTTGGTGGCCAGACTACAATGAAATGTTGTTTTTGCGATAGAAGCAATCATGAGAGTCATCAATGCCGCTTTATTATGGGAATGTCATCAAGTGAAAGGAATGAAAAAATTAGGAATGCACGGCTTTGCTTCAAATGTTTACGAAGAGGACACTTTAAAAGACAGTGTAGAGTGAGCCTTAAGTGTAGGAATTGTGGTAAAGACCACTTGGACATTTTCTGTAAAGGGAATTCTTCACGAGGGATAGTTGACCAGGATAGGAGAGAAAGGATATTATTTTCCCCATCGCCCTGTATTTAAGATTGAGTCCAAGACGACGCCAATACGACCGGTGTTCGACGCTTCCTGTCAAGGACGCAATGGACTCTCTTTAAAACAATGTTTAGAGAAAGGGCCGAATCTATTGGAAAGAATCCCGGAAATAATGATCAGATTTAGGGAAGATAAATTTGGGGTGTCAGCAGACATAAGGAGAGCTTTTCAAATGATAGCCATTAGAGAGTCAGATAGAGATTACCTCAGATTTCTTTGGTGGAAAGAGGCAAAGGATGGAGTACTGATGGCCTTTAGGCATAAAAGACTTGTATTCGGCTTAAATTGTAGTCCGTTTGTACTAAGTGCCGTAATTGAATACCATCTTCAAACTGTAAGGGGTCCTCAAGAAAAGGTGGCAAGGATGATGGCTCAGTCTTTCTACATGGATAATTGTGTTGACTCTCTGGAAACTAAGCTAGAGGTTCAGGAGTTTCAGAGGACGGCCATTGAAATTATGGAAAGGGCTAGAATGAGTTTTTGAGAGAGTGGGAGTATTCATTTGAGGATAACCAGAGAGAAGAGGCTATTACAAAAATACTGGGTGTCGTTTGGAACAAAAGGGAAGATATATTGAAGTGTGATTTCCCCAAAGATCTGAGCCTCCCTTCAAGATTGACGAAGCGACTGGTGCTGTCAATAGTCCAGCGGATATTTGACCCACTTGGCTTTTGTGCTCCTGTGTTCGTGGGACCAAAATTATTGTTGCAGCGATCATGGGGGTTAAAAATAGGCTGGGATGCCCCATTACCTGTGGGGATGGCTCGCGATTTTCAAACATGGTATGACCAAATAAAATTTATTGAATTAATAAAGATACCCAGGCATATGTGGAACGATCATGTTTTCCCCACAGGAGTTCACATTTTTTGTGATGCCAGTCAGATAGCTTACGGAGCAGTGGCTTATTTAAGGAGCGAGGTACAAGGGAAAATTGTTTTAACTTTAATATGGAGTAAGGCAAGATTAGCTCCTACAAAAAGGATGACAATCCCTCGCCTAGAATTGATGGCTATGGTGCTAGGCGCTAGATTGGCCAACTCTATTCAAGCTGCTTTGAAGAGAAAATGTGAAATGACTCTTTGGTCTGATTCTTCTACGGCCTTGAGCTGGATAAAGAAAGAGATTGAATGGCGGGTTTTCGTGAGAAACAGAGTCAGATAAATTCAATCCACTACCAATTTGAACGATTGGAGGTTCGTGCCAGGACATTTAAACCCGGCCGATCTTTTGTCGCGAGGGTGTATCCATACCAATTTGTGCGGAGTAGATGGTGGGAGGGCCCTGAATGGCTAAAAGAACCAAAAGAGTTATGGCCTATATCGGAGACCTCTACAAGTCAGCGCGAACTGGGTTCCGAGGAGGAAATAGTGGAAGTCAATATTAATTTGAATGTAGATTGTAATGATTGGTTGTTGACTAGAAGATCGGATTACTCTCTTAACATCAGAATTATGGCCTATGTTATAAGATTCATAGGGAAACTTAAAAGACAGTCTACGGAAGCAGGTCCTCTAAAAGTTGCAGAATTGAATTTGCAGAAAAGAAGCTTGTAACAATGATTCAAGAAATAGTTTCTATTGAGAAATCGAGTTCCATCAAAAGCTTGAAGATCTTTAAAAACTCTGAGGGTCTGTGGTGTGTGGAAAGTAAACTTTTACATGGACAAGTCCCCGAAGAATTCAAGACTCCAGCCGTTCTACCAGGAGATCATCCCTTTGTAGAACAACTAATTTGGGAAATGCATCGAAAGAATGGTCATGCAGGGGTGCAATTCATTTTGTCAATCTTAAGAGAAAAATTTTGGATAATTAGGGGAAGGAAAACTATAAGGAAAATCATTAACAGGTGCATTATTTGTAAAAGATTTAAGGAAAAGTCTCTACAAAGACCAATGGCAGCTTTACCGGAGAGCAGAATAGGACTCGGGAAACCATTCCAAACTACGGGGGTTGATTTGTTGGGTCCTCTTTATATGAAGGATGGTGGTAAGGTATGGGTAGCCGCCTTTACCTGCGCGGTCTATCGCGCCATACATTTGGAATTGGTCAAGAATTTAGAGGCAGGAACTTTCATGATGGCCCTGCATAGATTTATTTGTCGAAGAGGACGTCCCGAGAAAATATTTAGTGACAATGGCACCAATTTCTCAAAGCTTAATAGAGTGTTCAAAGATTTAAATTGGTCTAAAATTGAAAAAGAATCTTCAAATAAAAGAATCCATTGGGTTTTTATTCCTCCTGCTGCTCCATGGTGGGGAGGATTTTGGGAGCGTATGGTGCGGACGATAAAACAAATGATGATTAAAAATGTTGGGTCATCAGAAGCCGAACTATGTGGAATTGCAAACTGTTTTATGTGAGATAGAACATCTCATCAATAATCGTCCTCTCACCTATGTCTCTGAAGACGACAACGATCTAAAGCCCTTAACACCCAATGAATTTCTTCAAAATGGTCCAGAACCTAGCTTCCCGGAACTGAAAAACTTAAAACCAGAAATGCTGCATGCTAAATATAAAAGATTAGGGCAACTAAAGAAATAATTAAAACAAAGGTTTTTAAAGGAATATTTAGGCACTTTAGTTCAAAAATCAGAAAATTTTGATAGAAGACAACTAAAAATAGGAGATATTGTGTTGATTGGTTTAGAAAATGTTAAAAGAATGTTTTGGCCCAAAGGACGCATTGTAAAACTTATTGCGGGAAAAGACGGGATAGCAAGGGTGGCTCATATTAGAACTTCCACAGGTACCTTGGTCAGAGCAATACAGCGTTTATATCCGCTAGAAATTACATCTAATGTGGGGGAAAACCAATCTGACCATTTGAGTTTTAAGCCCATTTCTGTTGGTACATCGAGGAGAGAGCCAGGGATAGTTCCCGAAGTTTATAAAAACAGATATGGTAGAGAGATTAAGAGATCTGAAAAATATATATCTCTGGATAATGTAACCATTGTATAAAATTAATTTTGACAATTATTATTGTCAAAATTTGGTGGGAGGATGTTGAAACTGGTTTGCATAGTTTTTTGCATAGTTTTTTGCATAAGTTTTTTGCATGTTTTTTGCATATTTTTCTTTTTATGAAGATTCATTTGCTTAGGTTTGATTTTTTTGTAGTTTTTTTTTTATGTGGTTTGGTCACGTGCTTGGGACCCTATAAAAAGAAAGGCGCAGCCAGAGGAAAAGAGAGAGTGTGGTAGCTGGTGGTAGGGAGACATTGTAGCGTTGTCTCCCAAGTAACAAGTGGCCAAGGAAGCTGTATCCCAAGTAACAAGTGGCCAAGGAAGCTGTCTCCCAAGTAACAAGTGGCCAAAGAAGCTGTCTCCCAAGTAACAAGTGGCCAAGGAAGCTGTATCCCAAGTAACAAGTGGCCAAGGAAGTTGTCTCCCAAGTAACAAGTGGCCAAGGAAGTTGTCTCCCAAGTAACAAGTGGCCAAGGAAGCTGTATCCCAAGTAACAAGTGGCCAAGGAAGCTGTCTCCCAAGTAACAAGTGGCCAAAGAAGCTGTCTCCCAAGTAACAAGTGGCCAAGGAAGCTGTATCCCAAGTAACAAGTGGCCAAGGAAGTTGTCTCCCAAGTAACAAGTGGCCAAGGAAGCTGTCTCCCAAGTAACAAGTGGCCAAGGAAGTTGTCTCCCAAGTAACAAGTGGCCAAGGAAGTTGTCTCCCAAGTAACAAGTGGCCTAGGAAGCTGTCTCCCAAGTAACAAGTGGCCAAAGAAGCTGTCTCCCAAGTAACAAGTGGCCAAGGAAGCTGTCTCCCAAGTAACAAGTGGCCAAGGAAGTTGTCTCCCAAGTAACAAGTGGCCAAGGAAGTTGTCTCCCAAGTAAAAAGTGGCCAAGGAAGCTGTCTACCAAGTAACAAGTGGCCAAAGAAGCTGTCTCCCAAGTAACAAGTGGCCAAGGAAGCTGTCTCCCAAGTAACAAGTGGCCAAGGAAGCTATCTCACAAAGACAAGTGGCCAAGGAAGCTGTTTCCCAAAAAGGTAAAGGTAACCTCTATTCAAAGTCAATCTTCATATGTGAATAAATATCATATTCATGTTTAAAAACGTTTGTTCATTTCTTCCGGTTCACCACCTGCCTATCTCTACCTACAAATTTTGATTTCTTAAACAGATTTATTTAATTTTTTTTTCTTTCTCAAGAGTATTTTATTAAAGTATGTACTTGTATATGCGGAATATTCCTATACACACACCATTAGAGTTCTAAGAAGTGGTCTGGTAGATCAAATTGGCGAAATGGGTTCACCACTGATAGCAAACCCTCCAAATATTCCAGTAAGGAGAGTAGAAGTTTGTTTTATGGGTAGAAGAAGCATTCGTGCTTTAATTCTTTCATTTCTTATATTGGGTTGGAAAGAAAGTTCGTTCGGTTTTATTCGACATTTTATTTATACAAAAAACATTAAATATAACAATTAATTAATCAATTATGTATTCTCCGTTATTATTTACGACCTCCTCCCAACGTTCGACTAGTTTGTTGATGCCGTTCCGCCAAAAATCGCCCGGTCTGGTTTCGAAGAAGTTTTTAAGCCAGGTTTTTAGGTCCTCTCCATCATCGAAGGTAGTGACTCTCATATGGTTTGACATAGAGCGTAAAAGGTGATAATCGGTTGGTGAAAGGTCCGGAGAGTACGGCGGGTGCTGTAGAACTTTCAATTCGAGCTCTTGAAGGGTGGCTTTGACGACTTGTGCAACATGCGGGCAGAGTTGTCGTGAAGGAGAATGATTTGACCTTTTCGATCGGGTCTTTTCTGTTGATGAATAGCCTCATTCACGCGATAGAATTGGGCAATGTAGAGGTCCTTGTTGACCGTGGCATTCCTTTCGAGCATTCCCCAGTAGAGCACACCTTCGCAGTCCCAAAAAAACCCATATCATAGCCTTTTGTGGGGGAAGATCTTGCTTTATTCTTGTCTTCGGCATATCTCCTGGAGCCACCCATTATTTTCTTTGTTTCATATTCACGTATAGACACCATTTTTCACCTCTCGTAACGATTCGGTATAAAAATCGTGGTTTATGGCCCCGTGTTGATTGATGGCGTGCGAGATGTTGAGCAGCGATTTTCTTTGTTTGTTTCATTAAGCTCGTGTGGCACCCAAGCTCCGAGTTTTTGAGAAAAACCTATTGATTGAAGATGTTTGGAGATGGTCACAGCACTACATTTCATTTTATCGGCCAACTCACGGGTTGTTTGGCAACCATCTTCCTTCAACAGGGCCTTTAGATGTTTCTAATCGATTTCTGATAGTCGTCCGCTTCGAGGTGTGTCTTCAAGGTCCAAGTCGCCGTTTTTAAAATTCTCAAACCATTTTTGTGCTGCTCTCTCCCCTATGAAACCTTTTCCATACACGTTGCATATGTCCCGAGCTGCTTCGGCTGCTTTTTCACCTCGATGAAAAGCGAAGAAAAGCAGATGTCGAAAATGTTGATTTTTGCCTCCTGGATATTCCATTTTGAAGCCTGTAAAAAGAACAAAAAAAAATACGTTTTTCAAAAACAAATAATACAGCTTTGTAGAGCAGAACAAGTACTATTTAAAGAATATAAACATTTTACCGTATAACAACAAAAACCGTTATGAAACAAAGGGATACAAAAACCGAACGAACTTTCTTTACAACCCAATATTTAGATGGCGCGTAATATTGCCTTATATAATTAACTAGACGAATTACCCGGCTTCGCCCGAAAATTCCTCCGAGTGCAATTTTCTTCATACTGAGAGTACACCAATAATAAATAGTAGAAGTGCCATTGAATAGCAATACAGAGGTAATACATAAACCACAGGCAAAAAGTATATGTGATGGTAAAAATTGTATTATATTAGTGCCTAGGTGTTTGATTTAAATATTTTTTGCAATCTATTCAGTTGTTTCAAAATCAATATAGTTTAAATAGATGCCAGCTTTTCCACCCAACCCCCGAGGTACCCGCCCCAGCGCATTAACCCTTGAAATTGCCTGAGTTGAGTGAGTGACTGCGATGAATCTTGACTGTGATGTCCATCTTCTCAGTAAGAATAAGAAAAATATATTCATAAAAAAAATAATCCAAAATACTAGCATGTAAATATTTTCTGTAAAAAATAAAAGAGCACATGGAAATATTAGGCAAGCATATGTGTTTGCTAATGACTGCGACTGCAATTTAAACGATTTTTCTAAGAGATAAAAAAATTAAAGGTCAGAACAAAAATTAATAAAAATACGAAAGCCATTATTTACATACAGTAACACTAATTTTGTAAAGTTTTTTTTAAATTGCATTGTATTCATTTACCGTAACTTAGTTAGTATTATATATTTCTCTCTCAATACTCAATACTTTTGTAAAAAAAAAGTAATACTCGTATAAAAGATATTTTTAAAATAATACGCAAGAAACTTGAAAAAAAAGGGGGAAGGTTCATTGGTCGTTTAATTGGCCTGGTGTTGTTACTTCGCCTGTATATACTCCGCGTAAAAAAAGTTCTCTGAATGAAAAATAAATAGCCAAAAATTTCCCCAGGTTTATGAAAAGCGACATGCAAAATTTGGTACCAATTGGTTCAGTAGTTTTGATTTTATCGCGAAACAGACATTAACTTATATATATTAGAAGATATATATATTTAGATTTTACATATAAAGCGGATATCCTCAAAATGATTTAATAGTTAGACATATATCTAAAGGTTTTACTCCAATTATATACTCTTTAACAAAAAAAAATCGACGCACCAAGAAGCAGTTGTCCGATTTATATGAAAACTAGGCGAATGACCCGGCTTCGCCCGAGAATTCCCCCGAATGCAATTTCCTTCATACTGAAATAACATCAATAATAAATGGTAGAAGTGCCATAGAATAGCAATACGGGTTTATAAAAAGCGACATGCAAAATTTGGTACCAATTGGTTCAGTAGTTTTTGAGTTTATCGCGAGACAGACAACAGACATTGACTTTTATATATAAGACTAGCGGATGTACCCGGCTTCGCCCGTGTTTTACCCGAGTAAAGGTTTGTTTAACGAATCTCTCGATAAAGTGAACATTTTTTCCCGGTCCCTTGAAAAATACTCGATAAGTTGAATAAAATCAATATTAATCGGTACCCGAGTAAAGGTCTGTCTAACGAACATTTGTTAAAACAATTCTCTATAAACTTATAAAAAGAAATAGATATATTTTGATAATTTGAAACTGATAAAGTGATCATTTTTTCCCGGTCCCCGTGTGCCGTGTCATTCTGAATTTTGTCTTTCCTAATTTTCTACATTACAAAATAATCGTTTTATCTAGTGAACATTTTTTCCCGGTCCCTTGAAAAATACTCGATAAGGTTGAATAAATTCATGGTCGTTTATGGAAGATGGACGAAGTTCCCGGAGGTCATCTTGGGCAAGCTCCCGCGAGGCTTTTTTTCTTGTCTACTTGGCATAGCTGTGTCACCAACTCTGCCCTGATTGGTCGGTGGGTACTTGGACTGTCGGCCGGCGGCCGGGCGAATCCATTCTCTCACGGGGTGGGGCAGACCCAAGGTCATCAGGAGCAGCAAACCTAAGCCTATCTCCGTCTCAATGGCTTGCGAGTTAAAGCTACAAATCTGCAAATAACTCTAAGGATATTAAAGATATTCAAGATATTATTTTTCGTAAACCTTTCCGGGGATATGCCTAATAATATCCCAAATTTTCACGGCGATTGGATGTATGGTTTTTGAATCCATAGAGGACACACACACACACACACACAGACAGACATTCAATTTTATATATATAGATAACTAGCGGACGTACCCGGCTTCGCCCGAGGTTTTACCCGAGTAAAGGTTTGTCTAGCGAACATTTTTTAAAACAATTATCTAAAAACTTATTAAAAATATATATATATTTTGATAATTTGAAACTCGTAAATTTGAATCTCTCGATAAAGTGAACATTTTTTCCCGGTCCCTGTGTGCCGTGTCATCCTGAATTTTGTCTTTCCTAATTTTCTACATTAGAAAATCATAGTTTTATCTAGTGAACATTTTTTCCCGGTCCCTTGAAAAATACTCGACAAGTTGAATAAAATCAATATTAATTGGTTCCCTCGGTAATTGGAAGTTAAAGGAATAGTATCTTCGCCTTGGAATTGTATCATTATTCTTGTCTCAAATAAATTGCCGTGTCATCCTGAGATAATCTTACTTTTGATAAATAATATTTAAGATAACAAACTTAGTGATAAGAAAACTTGTTACCATCGTCACAATGGGGGCGCTGCTTGCGAGTTAAATCTACAAATCTGCAAATAACTATAAGGATATTCAAGATATTCATGAAATTATTTTTCAAAAACCTTCCCGGTGATATACCTAATAATATCCAGAAATTTCACGGCGATTGGATGTATGGTTTTTGAATCTATAGAGTACAGACAGACAGACATTCAATTATATATATGTAATATATCCAAAGTTATTACACTGCAATATTTGATGTATTACACTGTTGTAGAATCCTGTCGACTTAACCGTTCTGTGACAATATCGTTGCGGAATTTCTTGTTGTTCGATGAGAATGGTGAGATTTGGTTGAAACGCAGTCGTTGAGTGGCAAGTGAAGCACACAGTTAGGAATAATCAGGACACGTGATGGGGTTTGAAAATAAAAGGCAACTGGGTTGGAGGAAAGAAAGCTTGAGAAGGCGGAGCGATTTTGATTGTTAATTATCTGATCACATGGTGGTGATTGTACTTAGCTACGGGATGAGCAGAGGGAGAGAGGTCCAGAGCCGATGTCACCTCCTTGGGAGCCAAAGCACTACTCTAGGTGTTGTTCCTATGAGAGCGAAAACGTTACTGACAATTCTTGCTTCTCGATTTAACATCACGAGTTGTCTTCCTTCCCATTGGTCGAAGGATGGAACGTGCCCGTTTTTCTATTGGTTGACCTATTTAGGGGATATTTTCTAATTGGTTCTGCGGCTTTCTTTGGTGGAAGATACCGCTGATCTTGTCAGGAAGTATTGGGTGTGCTCGACTCTTATTACTTCCGCGGTTATCAAATACGACCGGTCCTGTCCGGAAATATTGGGCGTCTCTCTACTAATATAACTTCTGCGGATACCAGATACGTCCGGCCTCTTGTCAGGAAGTATTGACTATACAAGTTATTTATACTTGTGCCCGCTTTTAGCCTGCTTCCTATGTCTTGTTGCTACTTTCTTTCCTCCAGTTACCTTATTCTTTATTAAATCTTTGAAAATCATACATTGTACATGCATAGTGGGTCGGGGGTGCATACAATTATATACAAATTATGACATATATATAGATAATATAAATGAGTTTTAAAAATTGAAAAAAAAATGCATCGGCCGGGGATCGAACCCGGGCCGCCCGCGTGGCAGGCGAGCATTCTACCACTGACCACCGATGCTTATAATAAATGGCCATATTTGGGTATTTATTCCATTCACAAAAGCAAACGATGACGGAATTGATTGTTGATGACTCTGATACTTGTATATAGAATACGTATACAAAGAGGTTTCGACCAAACATGCAAATGATTGAAATTTGGTGGCCGAATTATGCAAAGCAAGAGCTCCAGCGCATCTGAACTGCGCATCCAGCACGAGCATTCTAGACTCAATATTCGGCGCAGCAGGAGCTGATTTTCAGAATATCCGTTTAATATTTTAGAAGTACGCCTATTTCTACTGTATCAATGCCTCGCCGAAAGATTCGTGCTCATTACGAACATATGTCAGAGTTTGAAACTGGTCGTGCCATTGGATTGAAAGAGGCTGGTTGGTCTAATCGACTAATCGCGCGACATCTGTGTCGAAGTGATGCGGCTATTAGGCGATGTTGCCAAAAGTGGGTCAACAACGGAAGAATCCAACGTCAGGACGGCAGCGGTCGACCAAGGGCAACAACAGAACAGGAGGACAGAGAAATTGTCAGAATGGCTGTCGCAGCACCGGAATCCACGTTATCTACCATCCAACGTGTGACCGGCACACAAGTGTCCAAAATGACCATCAACAGGCGACTGAGAGAGCGGAATCTAAGAGCTCGCCGACCGTTACGATGCCTACCCCTCACACCCGTGCACCGACAAGTCTGACTAGAGTGGTGTCGGGAGCGATCAACTTGGAACTGTGCTGACTGGGGACGTATAGTCTTTTGTGACGAGTCCTGTTTCTTACTGTGTCCTGACGACCGTCGCAAACGTGTCTGGAGACGTCCTGGGCAGCGTGTGGATCCTGGCCTTACTATCGAACACCACACAGGTCCACAACAGGGCGTTATGGTCTGGGGTGCCATTTCATATGATAGCAGGACCCCATTGGTAGTCATTCATGGCACCCTGACAGCACAACGGTACGTAGATGACATTCTACGGCCTGTTTTGTTGCCGTTCCTCTCACATCACCCCGGGCTTACTTTTCAACAAAATAATGCCCGGCCACACACGGCACGTGTAACTATGAATTGTCTTTAATCTTGGCGAACTCTTCCGTGGCCAGCAAGGTCGCCTGATCTCTTGCCCATAGAGCACATCTGGGACGTGATGGGAAGGCGATTGCAACCATCCCGGAATGTTGACTATTTAGCCCGACAGTTGGAGACAATTTGGCAAGAAATCCCGCAGCACACCATCCGGAATCTTTATCAGTCCATGACACGCCGGGTGGCAGCCTGCATCCAGGCCAGTGGGGGTCCAACGACATATTGACATTCTCAATTTGTGACGATCAAACTATGAAATAAAACAATTAATTGTTCTGAAATTTGAATCGTTTTTCCCCTATACTATATGTATGTATTATTCCTATATGTATGTAAACACCAATTTCTGTCCTAATCTGACGACTCCTTCTTGGTGCGTCGATTTTTTTGTTATTTATAATACATCATTAATACATTATCATAGATTTAACTATTTTTGTAAATATATTTGTGATTATTGTTTC